>JAFEMH010001954.1:242500-397215 GCA_022495995.1 Adenophora triphylla var. japonica | reverse complement strand
ACGCCAGTTTGAAGACAGCTATTTGAAAAACGGAGTCGCCACTTTTGATTACTCAAAATCTTTGGAAAAAAGGTTTTATCGGGTTCGAGGCAGTTACTGGGAAGAACGGATGCCACCCAAAGTGCCTTGTTAGTCTCCCAAGATCCATCTCGTGTTTGCTGCTTTCAGTGTGCATGTGTTTGGGGGGAATGTCTGTTATCTTCCGACGAACCCATTTGCCGGTTGTCGCCGATTCCTTGATTTTGTATTCGGATTATGATCCCGCCCTCATCTTGACTTGTGATCATCGCTTTTTGGATTTTTTTGTCGGATTGGGTTATTAGATCGAGAAATGACTCTCGGGTCAAAGATGAGGTTCTTTTGAATGGATTTAGTATCGAGAATAACAATAATGCTTCAAAAAATGTATAGGCAACCTTCAGTGAACTGCTCTTGTTATGTCGACTATAAGATCCATTCTACGGCACATTCTGAAATCGGATGGGGTTATATCGCAAAATGACATTTTTAGAAATATGAGAGCAGCTTTGAAGTGAATCATAAAAAGGACCCTTGGTGATGCTTTTCATATAATTCAAAAATGATCTCTAAAAAATCTGAAGACGGTGCATTTTAGCTCTTTCAAATTATTGTATGATAGAAGATCCAAGTTTAATGCTAGATAAAAGATCATGGAAGGCACTCTTTATGAAAGGACCACATATTCCCTGAAAGAATCCCCATAATCGATAACTAATCGGGGAAGGATTGGAATTTACAGAAATATATTTTGGAATGCATAATCGATGGCAATGAAAGATCCTTTATTCAAAAGTGCGTCTTCCTTCATGGTAGAGATGAATGCATGAATGTTATTCTTCCAAGAACAAATGCGCTGGTCGAACTTCTTCACCAATAAGAAAAATAAGTTAAAATAAATATAGAGAATAGGATGATTCTTTTTAGAAAATTTTAACAAGAAACATTCCTCAACGAGTTTGAGGTTCGCTACAACGGATTGAGGAAAATCCATTACGATAACTTATGATTTAAAACGTTGTCCATTTGCTAACGCAGATTTTATCCTCAAGAGATTTAAGGACGAGAAAAATTATTTTTGGCAGAATTTGATGAGCGAAACGTGTCTCATTTGGGCAAAGATTTGTACTGGCATTATAGAGGATTTTCGAGGAAATATTTTTATTTCGATAACGATTTCCTCTTATCCTTCTCAACGAGATCACAAGGTGGAAAGCCAGTGCAGAAAAAGGTAGAAAGGATCCGTTCTGAAAAGGACGCACCCGCCTTAGTAGTTCGAATATTTGATTGAAAATGCGGAGTCGTGAGGCCTATTTTTACAAATTTACCTCTGACTCATTTTATTTGCCCTTGGCATTTTCAATTCTATTTTCAAATAATCGGTACGTCCCGCTGTTTTTATAAAAATTATCGTACGCCCCATTTTCTTTACAAAAATTATCCGAACGTCCCACTTTTCTTTACAAAAACTATTGATTCCTTTCTACTTCTTTACAAAATCCATCCTTTTCGCGATCTCCGTTATTGCCAAATGGGATAATGTTTCCTCCGGAAATCCTCCGTTATCGCCAAATGGGATAACGCTTTCTCCGGGAAATCCTCCGTTATCGCCAAATGGGATAACGTTTCCTCCGGAAATCCTCCGTTATCGCCAAATGGGATAACGTTTCCTCCGGGAAATCCTCCGTTATTGCCAAATGGGATAACTTTTCCTCCGGAAATCCTCCGTTATCGCCAAATGGGATAACGCTTTCCTCCGGAAATCCTCCGTTATTGCCAAATGGGATAACGTTTCTCCGGAAATCCTCCGTTATCGCCAAATGGGATAACGTTTCCTCCAAAATCCTCCGTTATTGCCAAATGGGATAACGTTTCCTCCGGAAATCCTCCGTTATCGCCAAATGGGATAATGTTTCTTGTTAAAATTTCATAGCCAAGGCAATAACATTTCGACTTTTTCGCTTTATTTCGATCTCCGTTATTCCAAGGTGAAGGAATAACATTTCGATTTTTTTCGCTTTATTTCGATCTCCGTTATTCCAAGGTGAAGGAATAACATTTCGACTTTTCGCTTTATTTCGATCTCCGTTATTCCAAGGTGAAGGAATAACATTTCCCAGGCTTTTTCGCTTTATTTCGATCTCCGTTATTTAGGTGAAGGAATAACACATTTTTAAATATATCTTTTGATCTAGTTATTCCAAGATAAAGGAATAACATTTCGACTGGAGTAGAAAGCTCGAACTACGATTATGGCTTGATTCCGAGGATACGTAGGTAGCCTCCTGTGGGGATTCGACCAATTTGTCCCATATGGCGCCCCCTTTCCCAGTGGATTCCAGAACTACGATTATGGCTTGATTCCTGCAGGATACGCAGCAAAGAGTAACGCTTTCATAAAAGGTCCGGTAGCTCGACTGACTTGATCACCCAGTCCGTCTCGGCATTCGCCGAGATTGGATCACTTTTCTTGCTCAGCAAACCCGCTCGCCACACCAAGTGGCGTTAGAGGGCTTCTGTAAGTATTGCCCCCAATCGCTCATGCCTTCCGTTATTTTTCGGCAATTCAGGCATTTTTTCAGTGAGCCCGGACTTTCCTGGAGTTTAGGAGGCTGTTCTTACGCGTCATACATGGGAAAAAAGGACTACTTGGAGCCAAAGAAACACGTTTTTCTTTGCCTTCTTAGTTCCACTTCTAGAAGGCGCCACCTTGCATATTTCTAGAAGGAGCGCATGTGGCTCCTTATGTATTAAGATGTTCATAACACCCGGCCACGGGAAATTTTTGGGAATCATGCCACCTTGCATGTTTCTAGAAGAATGCAGAGGTGGCTACTTATGTGCGTGCGGCTTGTAATAGGCTCATGAACACTTACAGAAGGTTGCCAGTATGCATGTTTCTAGAAGGAAAACGGTTATGGCTTGTTATGTCGTGCGACATAACAAGCCCATGCGGTGTACCTATAAATAGAGGCCTTCACCTCTCATTTTACATACTACCCGCTTTTCCACCCTGAGCTCCCCCTCTATAGGGAATCACGCCCGAGAGGCATCCCCTGCCTCATGTCCTCCCAAATCAACCCCCAAGGTGTCAATCACTCCCAAATCAACCCCAAATCGATCACGCAAGTCCCGAGGTCCAAAATAAGCGATGATCACAAGTCCAGAAAGAAAGGGACAGGATCATAATCCCGAATACGTAAAATCCAAGAAATCCCGAGCGACAAACAGCAAAATGGTTTGTACGTCAGGAAAGAGCGACTTTTAAGGACATTCCCTTTTATTTTTGAACACATGCACACACAAAAAGAAACTTAACGCAAGCAAGCACGATTAATGGGATCTTGGGAGACTTGCTCCGGCAAAGGCACCTTGGGATTGAACGACGATGCAGTTCTTCCGAAGGGGTAACTTTCTTTCTCAAGACCCAGCCAAACCTTTTTTCAAAGTTTTGAGGTAATCAATATGGCGTGGTGAATCCGTTTTTCAAAAATTAAACCGGATGTCTTCAAGCTCGCGTGGACTTTGACTTATAAACACAAAAAATTTGGGGCCCACATTCACAAGGGGGCATTGTTCTGTCTATGCAATATCTGAACTGGTACGAAGAGTGTACGGGGGAGACACAGAGGGCCATTTTTTGGAGACGGAGGGAGCTGTTGGGTCTTGATTACCCTGACGGCTCGACTTTGAAGAGGGCCGAAGCGGGAGCTAAACCTCAGAATCGTATTGGGGACGATATGGCTGATTATGAGGTCAATGCTAGTCGGGCGGCCGATAAAAGCACGGTCATGATGGCTCGAAGATAGGCGGCTCAAGATAGAGCTAGGGAAAGGGCTACGTTGGCAGCTGCTGGTTTGATGGAGGCGTCGGGAAGGGTCCTTGAGCCGGGTAGAAGGACTACAGGAATATTCCCTGTGAAGGTGAAGAATACTCACCGCGGAAAAGGGAAGGGGAAGAAGGATGAAGGACCAAGTACGGGAGACTAGGTTGACCTTGCTGTCCGGAGTATCCACCCACTGTCATTGCAGACACATTAACTGATTAATGTTTTATTGTAGTTTTTCTAGCGTGTAGCGAGTTAAGAGTTGACCGTGCTTGAACTCATCAAAGATTGTTTTAACCGTTATGAATTTGTAGGTTAATTGAAAAGAGTTTTTCGAAACACAAGCAATTGATGCTTATTTTTTTATTTTTTTTTGAGACCAAACCAATGATGGCTGCCTACGTTCCCCTTTTACAATTGGACTAAGGGGCTCAGGTCACCGTAGTTTGACACTTTAGGTGGTATTTGAGAAAAACAAAGACAAAAGGAGTGCGACCCTTTTTTTTTACCTGGATCATCAGGAATGTATCCAGTTGGGTATTACTCTTTTAGCACTTTGATTTTACTGAGGGGTAGTGTATGGGGAAGGAGAGTTGACTCGTGTTCTTCCTCAAACAAAGTATCTGCGGAGCTTGCTTCCATTCACAGGATTAACGAAAGGGTTTCCGTCCAAATCTGCTAACTTCATGGCTCCTCCGGAGAAGATTCTTTGTACCACGAACGAGCCTATCCAGGTAGGTTCCCACTTTTCGAGGGGATTGGTCTGCGTAGGAGGCTTTTCCTTTAGCACCAAGTCGCCTTCTCTGATGTCTCGGGTCTTGAATTTCTTATCAAACGCTTGAGCCATTCTGCTTTGGTAGGCACGAGTGTGTTCCATGGCTTTCAATCTGCGCTCATCGAGTAGAGCAAGTTCGTCGTGACGGCTCTGTAGCCATTCGACTTCATTGATCCCGTTTTCCAAGAGGACTCGGAGGGATGGAATTTCCAATTCCACGGGTAACATTGCTTCCATTCCGTATGTAAGTGCGAATGGAGTCTCCCCTGTGGCGGTTCTGACTGATGTTCTGTATCCCCAGAGGGCTAGATGTAGATTCTCGGGCAATTCCCGACCTCTGGCGCTCATCTTTCTGATTATCATTGCGAGAGTCTTGTTTGCTGCCTCTACTGCACCATTAGTCTGTGGTCTGTAGGGTGAAGACTTGTGGCGTGTAACTCTGAATTCAGTCAGCAGTTGGTCACAATCTCCTTCGAAGTGGGTCCCATTGTCGGATATGATCTCGTTGGGCACTCCGTATCGGCACATGATGTTCTCTTTAATGAACTCGGCCACCTTCTTAGAATTCAGTACCTTGTACGATCTGGCTTCTACCCATTTGGTGAAGTAGTCGACTGTGACTAGTATGAACTCGTGACCATTGCTCCCTGGCAGAGTGATTTTGCCGATGACGTCGATTCCCCATATGGTGAAAGGCCATGGTGTAGTCATGCAATAGATTTCATGAGGAGGGATGTGATTGAGGTTGGAGAACCGTTGACATTTGTCGCAGCTTCTGACGAACTGGATGCAGTCTGTTTCCATTGATACCCAATAGTATCCCATACGGAGGATGATCTGTGTCAATGCTCTGGCGTTCATGTGCGGACCGCAGGTTCCGTTGTGAACTTCGTTCATTAGCTCGCTGGCTTTTTCTTTATTTACACACCGAAGGAGTGGCCCTTGGTGGCGCTTCTTGTACAGCATACCCCCCAGAATGACGAAATGGGATGCCATACATTTTAGTGCCATCATATTTTTGGATTTGATCCCTTCTTTGTATTCTCCATCTTCATTTGTGAAGGAAGCTTCTCCGTTTTGGAGAATTACTGGTAGATTTGGTTGTACCAGGGTTCGTCGATCGGTTCATTTTTAACTTCGATCTCACAGCAATAAGCGGGTGTTTCCCGTCTGCCTATTCTGAGGGGTTTTACTGATTTCCCTTCGGGAATTTCGACAAGAGATGCGAGGGTAACCATGGCATCTGCGAAGCGGTTCCTGTCTCTTGGCAAATAATGGAAAGAGATGTCCTTGAACTGAGCAATGAGCTCTTCCATCTACGTGTGGTACTTCTGGAGGCCAGAATCTATCGTCTTCCATTTGTTGGACACTTGATTGATGATCAATGCTGAGTCTCCGTACACTTCTAGTTCTGAGATATTGCGCTCGAGAGCGGTTTCTAGAGCGGCTGCGCAAGCTTCATACTCTGCTGCATTGTTGGTTGTTTCAAAGTTCAGTTTGATGGTTATTAGAGTGTGCTCGTCCTTGGGATCGACAAGGAGCATTCCAATACCATTTCCCTTCTTGTTGGCTGCCCCATCGAAGAAGAGTTGCCAGCGGTTTGCGCTGTCAAGTGAAAAGATTCTGTCGTCCGGAAATTGTGGATCAGGACCCTTAGGCACTGCTTGGGAAGTCTCGCCGCTCGATCTCGCCATTACTCGCCCTTTGTTGATTTTCGACCATGTACTTCGATGTCGAACTCACCAGAATAATGACCACTTGGCTAGGTTCTCATTGACAGGGATGGCTTGTCAAAGAGATATCGAACGGGGTCCATCTTGGAGACCAGAGCACCGAATGTGACCGCATGTAGTGTTTCAGCTTCCCGACTATCCATACCAAGGCGGTACAAGTTTTCTAATGCCGAGTAGGTGAGTTCACTTCCTGAAGCTTTCGGCTTTACGTAAGTAGATTGCATGCTCAACTTTGGAATCTTTCTGCTCTTGTGCCAACATTGCTCCAATTGACGTGCCCGTCACACCAGTGTGCATGGAGGAGTGGCTTGTCTTCATGTGGCGGGCACAGGATTGGGGGATTCATCAAGTATGTCTTAATTTTCTCGAAGGCTGTCTGGCACTCGGAGTCCCATTTGATTTCGGCATTCTTCTTCATCAGCTTGAACATTGGCTCGCAGAGAGATGTCAACTGGTTGATGAAGCGACTGATGTACTGAAGTCTTCCCATAAAAATTTTCACTTCTGTCAGTGTCTGAGCGGCTTCATGTCGATGATGGCCTTGATTTTCTTGGGATCGGATTCGATACCTCTTTCTATAACCATGTACCCCAGTACTTTGCCTCGCTTGACGCCGAAGGTGTACTTCGCAGGGTTCAATCTCATGGAGTGCTTTCTGAGTCTGTTGAACAACTTTCTCAGATCTGTCATGTGCTGCATGTCTGATCCTATGGAGTGGATGATCATGTCGTCGACGTACACTTTGATTTCCTTGTGAATCATGTCATGAAAGAGGGTCAGCATGTACCCACCGGTAAGCGTGCCCCAGCCCGTTCTTCAAACCGAACGGCATGACCGTGTAGCAGTATGTCCCCCACAGAGTGGTGAAAGCAGTCTTGGATTGATCTTCCTCGGACATTTTGATCTGATTGTATCCGGCAAACCCATCCACGAAGGACTTTACTTCAAAATTTGCTGTGGTATCGACTAGCATGTCGATAAGTCAAAATATGGAAATCATCTTTAGTGGCCGGGCTTTGTTGAGATCTCTGGAAATCCACACAAAGATCTCGACCTTTCCATCGGCCTCGGTGACCATCACGATGTTGGGAGAGCCAGGTCGGGTACTCAATTACTACGATGAAACCAACGCGGAGCATTTTCTCAATTTCTTCTTTCACTTGCAAGGACCACTCGCTTCGATCTTGCGCAATTTCGCTTCGACAGTGCTTGGATTACGGATCCAGGGGAATTCTCGTGCTCCACGATTGACGGATCGAGTCCCGGCATGTCCTCGATATGACCAGAGAACACGTCAACATACTCCTTGAGGAGATTTATCGTGGCTTCTTTTCTCGCATCGCGAAAAAACCGCCCACTTGGTGTCCCCTTTCTTTAGGTTTCGCCAGACCGACCCCAGGCTTTCACTTTAGTCATAACCTCTTCTGGCACTGGGGCCCGATTGTCCTCTTCTCGTCTACTACACGCTTGAGAACTTCTTTAATGTATTGTTCATTTAATGTGTCTGCTTCTTTATCAAGTGAGTCATTATTAACGTCTTTTAAGTTGTTTGTTAACTTATCAGTTGTTAAAGTGGCAATGAGGGGATAGTCCGAAAGGTCAGACTTTTCATTAAACGCGAACGAGAATACATTGTTGGCTACATTATCATAGTCTTCCGGCGTAAGGCCGTTGGACGACTCAGAGGACTGGACTTTAACAAAGACTGACTCAGAGGGTTTGAGACCGGGTTTAGGGAGATGTGGGTGCAGCCCACTTGTCTTCCATTTCGCCCGGCTTTCCTCGTCCGATGAAAGTTACCCAGTTCTTCAGTGGCATTGCTGGATGCTTGATGAGGGTTTGAGGGTCGAGAGGCTTGGCTTCTGTTGTCCCAATTATGGCAATCATGCTGTTTTTGGAGCCCAGGTCAATCAGGTTTGGTACCTCCATGACTTCTTCAAAAAGACTCTGTAGAGCGGGTCCACTGAGAGCGTCTTCTATAAATTCTGGTTCCTTCTGCTTTGGAGTTACTGTCTCGAATGTGGCCTCGGCGGCTGGCCCGAAAGGTCTGTTTCCCGTGAAGAGTGTCTCGAGTTGCTCTTCTATGTCTGGGATTCCCTTGAATGTGTACTCATGCTGAACTGTGGTGGCAAGTGGTCCAGATAGAGTTGTGATGTCGAGGAATGCTCCCCTTATCGGATTAGCCTTGAGTCCTCTGAAACGTTTGAGGTCCCGTGCTAGCTTTTCCCTCCTTTCTGTTGTCTCTGTGCTGACTTTCCCTGCTTCTTTCTCATCTTCATCAGTTCCACTTTCGGTCCCTCGCACTGCTTGCTCGTTGTCGATCCCCTCGCGCTGTCGGTTCCCTTGGTGAAGTAATGAGCGAGGCCAAAACCGAAGGTTGGGAGGTTGGGTGTGCCGTTGGAGGTTCCCTTTGCGGCCGTTGCCTTGGTGCGGGCGAGCCTTTTATTTTCTACGATGTCACCGGTGTTGGCACATAACCGAGTCCCTGGACCGTGGTGTGGTCCTTGACTTCGATGACTTGGTGTTGGCCTTGTAACCTTTTGCCGAGCCCTAGTCCTGGGATGAAGTTCATGAGTTTCATCATCTTCATGGCGGGATGAATTTTGTCTTGAAACAGTGGAAGGTCCACGTTGCATATTTGGATCTTGGAGGTTTCCAAGGTGAATCCAGTTAATGCTATGTCGTCATCATGCTTGATCTCTAACACTGGAATGTCGTTGGTGCTGGTCCCCTCGGTGGTGACGCTGTCGCCGTAGACTGTGGTTAGCTCATTGCCTTGCATGAACTTGAGACATTGGTGAAGGGTGGATGCCACGCCATTTATTTGATGCCTGTGGTCGCCCAGATGGCTGTGAAAGTGATAGGAATGTCCAACACTTGGAATTCGGTGGTGATCATCCGCTTGCCGAACCAGATATTTAGAGTAGCAACCCCGAGAACTGTACGGGAAGTAGAGTCATAGGCCTAGGCAGTGTGGACTGAAGGCTTCAGATCTGTGGGCTTGATGTCAAGCAGGTCCATCATCTTGGCGGGCAAGACATTCATTCCGGAACCTCTGTCTACCAATACACGGGGAAGGTGGCGCTCGTCCAGTTGGAATGTGATGTAGAGCGGCTCATTGTGATCAGCCCCAAATTTTGGCAGGTCCAAATCTGTGAAGGTGATGATATTGCCATAGTGGATGTTGCCGATCATCTGAATTACTTCGTCTGGGGTTGCGTCCACGGGGACCATGGTGCGGGCCAGACTTTCCTCTAGCTTGAGCTTGTGAGGATATGAGGATGTGAGCAGGGACCAAAGGGAAATGTTCGCCCGGGTCTCGCTTGAGCCGAGTGAGGATCGGGTCCTCTTTCACGGAACTTGTGTCTTCTGGGCAGCCGGGTTGCGGTTCGGCTCCGCCGGCTTTTTAGTGGCCTTAGGTGGTAATGCACGGATTTGACCCGATCGGGTCGTGACGCCGACATCGTGCTTGGTCCCTTCGAGCAGTCCGTAAGTACCCCAATCCGGATCACACCCTTTCAAACGCACGGGAAGCACCGCACTCATCAACGCAGCCTCGACGACCCCTCTCACTCAAAACCCTCTCTAAACCCCCACCAAACCAAGGGAGGAGCCTTCCGGGATAAAAAGGGACAAAAGGACCTTTCGGGAATTTTCAGAAATTGGAAAAGCAATAATGGTCCGTACGGACCTCTTTGTTATCATAATTACCGAATCTCCTTAAAGTCCACAATATTCCTCAAATCCCGAGAAAATGATTACCCTCATGCTTAGTTGGTCCGTACGGACCTCTTTGCATGCAAGATGGTCCGTACGGACCTTATTGCTCAAGGGACACCATAATTACGTAATATTCACCATCATCACATATTCCCTCAAATCGAGGAAAACCAAAAACGGATTACTGTGAGGTCCGTACGGACCTCTTTTGCACCAAATACGGCACTATAAATAGAGGGCTCCCCCTCCTCATTTTCACACACCTCCCACTTCTCTCTTCCTCCCCAGCCTTCTCGGCTTCCCTCTAAGTCCTTCCGAGGCATTCTCGCCCCTTTCGGATCCTTCCGAGGCCTTCCGAGCCCCCTCGTGGTGCTCCGAAGCCTCCCCGAGCGCTCCCGCGACGCTCCCGCGCCGCCCCCGAGGCACTCTCGAGGTACTTCCGAGGCCCCTCGTGGTACTCCGAGGCCTCGCTCGGTCTTTCCACTTGTCCCGCTCTTTCCGAGTCAAATCGGCGATCCCAAACCACGCCGAAACTCCGCCCGAGTGACTCCCGCCACCACAACGCACGCCGAACCTCTCGCCCGAGTGATCCCGACGATCCCCACGCACACCGAACCTCTACCCGAACGCAGCCTCGCAACATCAACTCACGCCGAAACTCGTCCGCAGTACAACCGGCATCTCCCGAAGCAATCCCGATCCATACCGAACGCTACTCCGACCTCAAACACTATTCCCCGGCGGAAGACGTACACGAACCAACATTGGTAAGGCTTCCTTCCATTACTATTTCAATACATTTCCATACATAGCATACAATGTAGACATCCGATACGGTATGCATTTTTAAAAGCGCACACACACACACACACACAACATTTAAAGGATATTAGGGGTATCCGAAAGACTCGTTTACGAGGCGACTCGGAGTGAGCTCTAATATTCTAATATTCTCTTCCCGACGAGTCATCTCGACTCTCCGAACTCAAAATCTCATCACACAAAAACAGCTTTAAAATTATCTTTAAACCGATGCCCTTTTTCAATGTTTCTGGGCTTAATAAAAACGGCGTGGCGACTCTACAAATGCGAAAACAAACGGCGAGACTAAACCGCCGCCAACGCGAAAGATGCCGGATGTCGGGCGCGAGCCTCTCGGATCCGGTAATTTCGCTTGGCGACTCCGGGTCTTTTTGTTTTAAAATCTTTTAAACAAAACAAAAGATTTTTAAAACGATGATGAGGGTCAAACTTTCATTTTACCCTTCCTTTAATCCGTTGTGTGTGTGTGCACGTGCTTTACTTTTTATTTTACAAAAAAATAAAAATACAAAAAAATGCATCAATATACATCTCGTGCATACATTTAAAATTCTTCAAAACTTCGTTTTACTCGTAAAAGAATTTTAGAGACCGCACACTACGCGCACCGCCGCCTCGGTTACACCGCACACTACTTCACACTGCCGCCTTGCTACACCGCACGCTACGCGCACCGGCCGCCTCGGATACACCGCACACTACAACCCTTAACCCGGAGTGGTCTCGCTTGCAGTCCGTTAGGTCTTCCTAGGCCTCTTGGACGCGCACGGGATCATTCCAAACATCCCATCCTAGCCAAGCGTCAACCCCGCACGTTTGAGTCTTGAGTCACACTCTGTCCGTACTTGCTGGTTTTTACTCAGCCCGTGTCATACGCCTGATACATATACCATGCCGGCCATTTTCGAGTCAAGGCTCGGAACTCAAGATCCTTGCGCAAGCAAAGCGATGAAAGGTCATGCTAAAATCTTGACCTCGATCTTGATTTCCGAAGCTACACCTGCACGATGTTCCGTCCTGATATACATCCATGCTCACATGACACCATGTCATCACGCCTTGATACGTCGCCCATGACAATATGACCAGCCAACGCCTAACGTCACGCATCCTCTTGCGCAAGCAAGGTAAGGAGAGGTCATGCCGAACTCTTGACACGATCTTAACTTAGTGGCCGGCTCGGTTCACTATTCACATGGCTAACGCATCAAAACGAACATGACAGCTCGGTCCTTAGGTTCGATTTTTCTTTTAGGTCGGTGGAAACCGCTTGCACTATAGGACCCTCGCCTGGGCCGTCCCACCCCGGGATGTCGAAATATGTGTGCAAAACGAGGGCTTATAGCCGCACGTATGGTCTCCACCGACCCAGGATCTGGCATAGTTGCGAAAAAGAAGAGCAATCTTTTCCAACCTACCTAGGATTCTGAGAAAACATGTTTTAAGTAAATTAAAACAACAAAAAAATCATAAAAGAAACGGAAACCGCATGCCACGTGAGCTTTCCCCTTTTATCCCGTAAGGCCATTCCCGTGTCTAAACCTTACCCGTCGCCCCCTCCAGCTAACAGAGAGTGGTCGAGAGTACCCGGGAACCCGTCTCCCAAAGGTCAAAACAAAGAAGGTCCTACCTCCTTCCCGACTTTTGTCACCAGACACCAATCCAATTCCCCATGGCCAAGTCAAGTAGATAACAACGATGAGAACGGGACCTTACCCCCAAGAAATTTCCCAACATTGGAAGAAGTTTGGCGTGTCCTCATGGCTATTGAGAAACGTCAAGGTGAGCAACAAGCTCGGATCGAAGGTGCCATGCACCACTTCGAACATTAGCCACCCAACTACCTGGGCTTCCCAAGTCATAATCGCTCCTACAGCCTCTAACATCTCTCATTGTCTCCTGTAAGTCAACCTGTTACCCTCATACGAGCCATGCGGTTATGACGTAAGGCCACAAGACCCTCCGGGAAAGCTTGCCCATTCAGCCTCCCGAGGTCCCGGTACCACCGCCGAACAACGAACACATCTCGTGGGACGCTCGCGATTGCGGTGCTTTGTCCGGAAATGGAATTCCAGTGATGCAATGAACGAGGGCCATCCTCGACGAAAGAAAAGCTATCTTCTCAACAAAAGCTGAAAAAGAGGTACGAATCCGGTGATCCCACGTCGGAACCCTTGGAGAACCCTCAGAAAGTTTGACTACTATGTCATCTACTCCAAAGAAGTCTAGCTCGCACAAGGCCATGGCAACGTTCGCTCTATGATCACTGGGACGAAGCTTCGCACCGCCACCGAAGGCCCGAAGGTCCAGATAATCCAACCCCGTCTTGGGAAGATCTCAAAGCCACTATTGACGCTTCGCAAAAGCCATGACAGTGAACGAATTGAAATGCGCTAGCCTGCCTTACGCCAATCAGCTCCTCCCCACTACGTAAATAGGAGAGACAAGCAAAACCATAAGTCCAGAGGTGAATGTTTCTCGACACGTTCCTGGCCAAATCCCAAGAATCCTCCACGGACGCACAAAAGGCCGCCCATACACGAGCCACGAACCGAAAAGGGACCCTACGCCAAAGAAGCCGAAACCTTGGACCCAAAGGCCGAAGATCCTGTCTTGACACGCTCAAGCGCACTCAGCTAACATCTCGCCCGGTCCTTACTCACTTCATCTTACCCGCACAAGCTCAAGTTGGAAGAAAGCTCGGCCTGCACCATGGTTCCCATCACGGTGACACTGATGAAGCAGTTCGGATGATTGGCAACGTCAATTACAAAGCAATATCATCACCTTCACGTAGCTCGACCTTCCAAAATTTGGGGCCGACCATAACGAGCCTCTCTACATAACAGCTTAAACCGGACGAGCGTCGTCTCCCACGGTGTGTTGGTAGATGGGGATCATCCATGAACGTCCTTCCGCCAAAATGATGGATTTGCTAGGGATCAAAGCAACCGATCTAAAGCCCTCGACTGTGCAATCAAGGCATACGACTCAACATCCCGCCCGAGTCTTGGGAATAGCCTCCTTGAACCCGTGGTTTGGAGAACAAATGGTCCCGACGGATTTCCAAGTCATCGACATCCCGATCACATTCACTCGCCATTTTGGGACGCCCTCGGCTACACCCGTATCAATGGGTGGGCATCCACTCTCCATCGGTTGCGTAAAGTTCGTCCAAGGAACAGATCTTACCATCATCTACGGTGATAGCGTAGTCAACGAAAGGGACCAGAGCACAAACGGCGTCTCCTGGTCTTAGAGATCAAACCCGACGATGATGGCATGACGCTAACAGGGTTCACCATCGAAAGCCCAAAGGCCCAAGTGTGCCACATAGATCTGCCTTTGATTTGGGACAAGATCCCTCCCCCGATGAAAATGATGAAGCACATGAACTACATCCCGGGCTCGGTTTGGGAAAACGCCATCAGGGCACTCAACAGATCATCAATATCAAAGAACAGAATACCCTGCACGGCCTGGGATACTATCCTACTCCTGAACACATTGCGGAGGACAAGCGAGCTACACGAAAACGCTCCGCAGATAACAAAAGAGGCTTGCATGCAATCTCCGATCTTCGTCCTTACAGCTTCGACATGACCAAGTACTTCTGAAAGAAGGCCGGTAACTTGGAAGAAGATCCCGAGAAAAGGGAACAGAGCCGATCGGCGCCAAACAAGGCGGCCGACAACCATGGACAAGCTTCGGCGAGAACTGGCAAGATTCGTGAGGCCTCAAGCCAAATCCCGTCCGAAGAGCATTTCTCGACACACCACCTCTACTGGGATCCATGACCACCACTATTCACAACGAATTTTGGTTCGGGAAAACCCCCTCTTTGGCAGAAGAACTCGAAAAACTCTCTGTCAACACTCCTGTATTCAACAAGCGGGACGAGTCTGCATTCGAGCTAGTAATGCCCAAGACAAAGCAAAAGACTCCGCAGACGATGCTTGGGACGAGCCACTGCTCCACCTGCTCTTCAAAGAAGAAATCGAGATGCCAGATCTAATCGATTTTGTTTCTGATAACTCTATGATGGCAATGATCGGGAACGGTGACATAAAGCCCTTCAAGCCCCATCTCCTATCAAGCTCATTGCCACTCAACAACTGGGCCACCTTCTCCGGACCCACTGCCAGCAAAAGGGACATGATCGAACAACTTGGTCTGACCCCTCGAGTCCTAGAGTCTAGTGTCAAAACTCATCCTGAGTCCATTAGCTTTGAATTTGGGTCTCTCGAGTCATCTGATGGCCTCACGCCAGAAGATTACGAACTCATTGTCAATAATGTATTCCCGTATGCTCTTAATGAATGCTTCGATCTTTCCGAGTATCCTCTCATTGCATCTTTAACAACTGATAAATTAACTAACACACAAACGATTAATAACGATTCACTTGATAAAGAAGCGGACACATTAAACGAACAATACATTAAGCACATCTTTAAGCATGTTGTCAAACGAGAGAAAAACCGGGCCCAAGTGCCGAGAAGGTTTTAATCACAACGATTTGCAAGATTCTTTGCCAAGAGCCAAAGAGACGCAAGTCCGACGCCATTTCCAAGACAAACCAGATTTTCCAATACCTCAAGAGCGAGGAAACCACCTTCATGAACAAGGAAGACCCACACACAGAAGGGGTCAAAACCAAGAGCATCATGGCCCTAAAACGCCTCGCCTCTCACTTCGTCATCCTCGGGGACATGCTATACAAGAAACGCTACCGTGGGCCACTCCTACGCTGCATCGCAGAGAAGAAGCAAACAAGTTCATGAACGAGGTCCACAATGGGGCTTGCGGTCCCCACATGAACGCCAGACGCGAGCCACGATGCAAATCATTCTCGGGATGGGCTACTACTTGGATCTCCATGGAGGCGGATTGCATCCACTTTGTCCGAAGGCTGCGACAAGTGCCAACGGTTCTCCAATCTCAATCATCTACCTCCCCACGATCTCTACTGCATGACTACACCTTGGCCATTTGCCACTTGGGGAATTGACGTCATCGGGAAAATCGCTCCGCCGTAGCAACGGTCACGAGTTCATCTTAGTAGCCATCGACTACTTCACCAAATGGGTCGAAGCCACGTCCTACCAGGTACTCACCTCCAAGAAGGTCGCGCATTTCCTCAAGGAAAACATCATCTGCCCGATACGGCATCCCAAATGAGGTCATATCGAGACAATGGTTCACACTTCGAAGGGGAATTCGATGCTACCGCCGGGCTGAATTCAAGATCACACGCCACAAATCTTCTCCCTTAGGCCACAAACAAACGGCGCCGTGGAAGCGGCAAACAAAACCCTCGAACGGATCATCCGAAAAATGACCACGAGGACGAGATTGGCCCGAGAAGCTGCACCTTACACTTTGGGGCTACCGCACATCGATCGGAAACGACCCACGGGAGAAACCCCATTTGCCACGACATACGGGATGGAAGCAGTCCTTCCCATCGAGCTAGAAATTCCCTCACTCCGAGTCTGCTGGAAAATGACATCAACGAAGTTGAATGGCTCAAGCCGACACGACGAATTGGCTCGCTAGACGAGAGACGACTAAAGGCCATGGAACACGTCCGAGCCTATCAAAGCAGGATGGCTAGAGCTTTTGACAAGAAAGTCAAATCCCGAGACATCAGGGAAGGCGACCTTGTACTCAAAGAAAAGCCTCCCACTCGAACCAACCCACTGGGAAAATGGGAACCAACATGGATCGGCCCTTTCGTGGTTCAAAAGATCTTCTCCGGAGGCGCCATGAAGCTAACAGACCTAGACGGCAATCCCTTCATGAATCCAGTCAACGGAAGCGAACTTCGCAGATACTTCGCCTAAAGAAGAACAACTGTGCATCTCTTGGCACTCCATGTAGTGTCGAACTACGCAGACCTGAGCCCTCTAGTCCGGGGGAACGTAGGCAACCTTAATTGGTCCGGTCTAAAAATACACAAAAAAAGTCAAAAGTTTAAATGTCAATCAAGACCTCCATCAAGCTACGCACTTTTCAAGAAACACGCCCCAACGTCAACTTGACCAAGTCAAACGACGGCGGCAACATCAAAGGACATCCGAGGGTCACTCAGCATCAAACGACTGACTCATGTCTGCTTCCAAGCCAGGGGCTTGTCTTCGCCCTCACGCGCTTCAAAAAAAAAAAAGAGAGCTCGAGCAAGGGCTCACAAAAAAAAAACAAAAAAATAAAAGAAGCTCAAGCAGAAGCTGCGAAAAAGAGGTCAAGAGCCCGACGTTAACAAGAGGCAAGGAAGCTACGAAAAAGACCGTCAAAACGACTTGTCAGGGGATCATTCAACCTCTCAGCCAAGCACAAAGCCCCAGCAAAAGGGATTGCCGTCATGGCCCACACTGCTTCAGTCCGCAAATGCAACAGAAAGGTTCAAAGACAGACGCCGCCAAGGTGCACAAAAGAAACGAAGGCAAACAAGAGATCTTGCGTCTCGACAAAGCTTTAAAAGTAAATCACAAATCACTAACGGTTACAACATTTCTTGATGAGTTCAAGCACGGTCTACTCTCAAATTCACAACATGCTAAAAGACAGCTTAATACATTTAACTAATAATGTGTTTGCAATGCAATGAATGGATACCTAGGAGGTCATTCCGCGCCATCTGCGCTTGTCCCCTCGCCATTCTTTCCTTTCTTCCCTCGTCCCCGGCGAGTCTTCTTTCGCTCCACGTGAACCAACTCTGCGTCTCTCGCTCCAGAGATCGGGGTCCTCCCGTAGAGTCAAACAATCCGGCGGCTCTCGGGGCTTCATTCGCCCGTGCTTCGGCTCGGATCTCCTCCCTGGAGTACGTAAAAGAGGACCTCTCCCCGTCGGTCGGTCAACTCTAGTCTCGTAGTCAAACAAAGTGTCTCCCGTCACATCCCGAGGGTCGGACCGGGCTTCGAAACTCCTAAGGCAATAGCTACTACGGCAACCGGGTCCCAGGAATCGCTACACGCCGCTCTCCAAAGCCACTGGGATCGCCCAACACGTTGCTCATACCGGGCCGTGTACCGAGTCGTCAATACGACACTCCCCGACGTCTAAGGAGTACCACGGGAGGGAAAGCGGAATACTTCCATACCCTCGTAAAATACAAGAAGGCACGAAGCTGCCATACAAAGAGGAACTACCTCCGCAGTAGCAAGGTCATCCCACCAACAAAGGCTCTGCTTCATCCCAAACCGCCGGGAAACAAGCGACGGAATATAGAAGGAGGACCAAGACAAACTGGAATTCGACAACGTAGGACCCCTCCCGCAAGATCCTCCTAGTCTCAATCCTCCAAGTGAGGAACCCACCAGCGGATCCGATGCGTACCGAGCCGTGCCATCCATCTCTCCCAGGCGGACTGATCCATATCCAACACAAGAGGTCTTCGAGCAAATGACCACGGGCTAAACGACGTCGGAGCCTCGGGCATGGCCTGAAGTCTCTCCCGCAGCCACAAGGTGAGCAAAGCGGGGCTTCCCCTCTCATAAAACGATCCCCGGTCGCCGGACGGTCGATACCATGAAGAGTCTCCCCAAAGACCAACGGGACAATATCCTCTCCGGCTGCAGTGCCTCTACCACATCTAGCAAAGCCCCATCACAAATGCCAAGGGAGCCGACTCATGAAGAGCGTCGCTATCGTGCACAAGGCGAATGCATCCCAAGAGACGTCACTCTCATCATCAACCATGAACCGCTCAGGCGGCTCGTAAATGTCGATATGACCCGAATCAATGATCATGCCCTGCACTTCTTCCAACGAAGTACGAAGAAAGCCTCGCAAGCTTCACGCTCACAAAGACCACCAATCAAAGGAAGCGAGATGGCCTCCACCTCCGGTCCCCCATCAAAGCCCGAAAATCCTCAAAAGTGGGCACCATTTCATTATAGGAGAAACAGTACACATGCCTCCTAACATCCCAGAACTTCGCGGCAGCCCGCAACAAATCCCAATCAGGAACCAACTCCTTAAAAGACCAAATCGAGCAAAGACGAAACCTTACCTCGAAAGCCCGTCTCTGATGCCTCATACGGTGTCGCATCCACGTTTTCAACTGCTCAAGGAAGTGTGCTTGCCTCTCCTGCGAAAGCCTCGGCAAAATTCTAGGGACGTACGAAGAATCCATGGCAAAAATGGAGGTTCCTAGAGAAAATGGGGAAGAAAGCTCGAAAATGGCTGCAAATGGGGAAATGAGGAAGAATCAGACACTGGAAAGCATTTATCTCCTTCCAAAAAGCAAGGTTGGTCCGTACGGACCTCTTTGCATGCTAAGTATGTCCGTACGGACCTCCTTGCAAAAAGAACCCATTTTCCTAGCAAACAGTACAACAACCACTGTCCTCAGCAAAACCTTGCTCCAAACTGCCCAAACACTGGCCAAAGCCATTCCCGGTGAACATACACTACCCACAAACGCACTCTCAGCTCACGTGGCATGCACAAAATAAAAAATATACTAGCAACAATTTCTCGGACAATTCTCGGGAATCCCAAAAATGACATTACATCTTAAAATAAAATGCTGTTTGCCGTGCAAATACGAGTGTTTTATTACAGGTACATCAAATGTCTGTTGCTAAACAAAAAAAAGAAAAGGGAGAAGATATGGAAAGAGGGAAAGCAAATGGACCCTAATCCGACTCTTCAGCATCATCATCATCCTCGCCGAGGTCCTCCAGAGAGAAGTCGGGCATCCCTGTGAACTCGCCCGCCACGTCCTCGTCATCAGAGTACCGAGCCCAGCCTTCGGGAAGAGGCCGCTCACTAAAGTAATCCGAAGGATAAAATCCGATGAAAGGATCGAAGAAAGAAGGCTCACGAGGATCCCTCACCCCGTGCGTCTGCGGAGGGAAGAGCGATAAAAGGGCTGCCGCCTCGAGCTCCGAAGACGTCCGGCATCCATACTATGCCGCCCTCGAAGGTCCCTCTGCTGCGGCTCCGGCTCGGCTCTAGGTGGAGGAACGTCTGAGAATGCCTCGAAGGCATAGGCCGGTACGCGGGCACGCGTCGCGAAGACCGGCAAGAAATCTTCGACGCCATCTTCTTCGCAAACGACCTCATCGCCACGTAACGGCGAGTCGGCATATCATAGGCTTTCTCCCAAGGGACTGCCTGAAGCAAGCGCCCAAGGAAACGCTCGGCAATACGGTTACACTCGACAACAAAAAGAGAAAAATGCAAAAGATGCCAAGATGGAAAAGAGTCAAGACACTCACCGATCTATCGGGATCCACTCAGTATGCAGCAGAGCTCGCTCAGAACGGCATGTACACCCTCCTCCTCGATCCGTCCCCACGGACATACGTGAAATCCGGCCCCGGCACGCCGAACCTGCAGGGGAGCTGCGGGCCAGCCTCTCTCTCCTCGCCGATGCACTGCGGCGTCCTCGGCTTCCTCCTCACGAAGGCCCCGTACTCCTCTCCATACAAGATGAACTCCTCGCGCCCACACCGCCAAGGTACCTCTCAAAGTCAAGCACATCCATGTCCGGGAATCAAGCATCCCAAAGGGAGGTCCCTCGAACCACGGGAAACACGCACCTGGGCCATCTTTGCCCAGAAGACCAGCTCCCCACGAGATACATAACATCGCGAGTCGGGCCACGCGGCATCTTTGTTGCACTTGTCACCTCGGGAGCCCCCTCGAACTCATCACCCTCATACCGAGCCCACGGAACAAAACAAACCCTCAGGCTACCCCTCTCCAGACGCTCCCCGCACATCCCCGTAGGCGATGGTGAGCTTCCCCGCTGCTCCTCCTCTTCCCTCGCCGTATGCGAGCCTCCAAAGATAGCAGGGATACGCATGCAATGCCCCGGATCTCTATCCCACGGGAAGCGCTTTGGAAAATCTCGTAGAACCACACTGTGACAAAAACGAAGGGGCTCGGTGCAAAAGAAAAACGGAGAAACGACAAGTTGCTAAATCAAAAACAATGAATGAATTCATACCTCCAAAGCGAAGTCAAAACAAAGCCAATGAATGGCCACACCCCGGCTAAACCGGTCCAAGGAAAAGTAGAGCTCGGCGAAGCACGCTCGCCCCAAGCGATGTCACAAACTCTATCCGAGATCAATCAAGCTCTCCAACAGAGCAAAGGGAGCCGCGATCGCGTGGTTCGAGAACAAGGTCTCGGAAAGTGCATACCACAAAAGGAGCGCGCGGTGCTCAAGCCCGCGACCACTGGCGGTACACCGGACATAGGCCCCAATCCGGCCGTGATCCTCGGCTCCACATCGCTATACTGACATCCCAGGCCCTGCGAGGACGAGGCTCAAGCCCGGCGGCTCGGTCAAAACAACATCGGAGATCATATCTCTCCACCACACTGGCCCTCCTTTGAAGGAAAGCCCGGTGATCGCGGCAAAGTCGGTCGGCGTCACCGTCACCTCTCCCGGCTCGGATGAAAGGTGTGGGTGGTATCCCACCAATACTCGGAAAGGCCAAGGAAGACGCTGCTTGTTCTTCCTCGTGTCGAAACTCCGGCCGGGTTCTCTACAAACACACCCGGGCCGAAGCGTAGACCGGCCTCAGGGGACTCGGCCTACCATCCACGGAAATATCGGGCATCATTGCCGCGGCTCAACAACGGCCTCGAGCGATCCCAGAGTCTTCATCCTCTTGGCCTTCCCGGCCATAAGCCCCGCCTCCTGCGGGTAAACACAGCAAAGGTACGTCAATCCACGGTACTTAATATAAAACAAAAGGCACAAAAGTCCGTCCCAACACGGAAAGCCATGAAAAATAACCCGTCACAAAACACGGCACACATTGCACATATTTTTCACATATATCCCGTCACAAAACACGGCACACATTGCACATAATTTTCACATACATATAATTTTTCCCATGCAGTCCGTCACAAAAACACGGCACACATTGTACACATTTTCTCAAAAGAGGGATTAAGCCCTACACGACACATTTTCAAAAAAGTCCGTCCCAACACGGCAAAGGCACATATAACCCGTCACAAAAACACGGCACATATTGCACATATTTTCCCCACAAAGTCCGTCACCCAAAAACACGACACACACTGCATAACACATTTTCAAAAAAAAAAAAAATCCGTCCCTACACGGCACACACTTTCAGACAAAATCCGTCACAAAACACGGCACATGTCACATTTTTTCACAAAATTTGTCACTACACGACAAACTTTTCTCATAATGTACATACATAAATAGCATACGGTACAAAACACCAAAGCATGCATTTCATTAGAGAGGCACTTTATTTTCACAAATAAAAGCTAATCTACACATTTCTGCACAAAATACACATACCCACAATTTTTACATGTCCATTTTCAACAATTCATCAAGAATTTCGCAAAAGGCATAAAAAAATAATAACAAAAATTCAAAAATGCGAAAAACTAAAACCTAGTTCTAGCATTCAAAAATTCGAGCAGGGAATCAAAACGGAACGGATTTCTTACCTCCCCGACGTTCCTAGAACGACGATTGTGCACCTCCGGATTCGGATACAAGACATCCGGGTTCTTCGAAGATGGAACAAACGAGATCCAATTTCTTTGGAGCTCCATCCGTTGCTCGACCACCTCTTGACTGCGTTGACGACGATTCCTTCGAGATCCTTCCGCCATGGCAAGCAATTCAAGCAAAAAAATGGAGGATTTTGGTTAACAATGGAGGATTTTCTCTCTTTCTCTCTCTCTGGTTCACGCACGGAAGAAGAAGAAATGGGGAAAGGCTCCAGCATTTAACCTGGTCAAAACACAGGAGCTGTAAAAACCAACTTGGTCCGTACGGACCTCTTTGCGGCCGAGGTTGGTCCGTACGGACCTCTTTGCAAGGGTGGCCAAATTGCTTTCTGCCCTTATAATCTTTGCCCTGGCGTCCTAAGGCCTTTTCTAGCAAATCCAAGTGCGAGAATGGTCCCTAACCCTTCAATTCAACCACCGGCCGTCGGCGTAAGACCGGTCTTCGCCCACTTCAGCGGCAATTCAATCCCGGCCGTCGGTGTAAGACCGGTCCTCGCCACTTCAACGGCAATTCAACCACCGGCCGTCGGCGTAAGACCGGTCTTCGCCCACTTCAACGGCAATTCAATCCCCGGCCAGTCGGTGTAAGACCGGTCCTCGCCACTTCAGCGGCAATTCAACCACGCAGGCGGTCGGCGTAAGCCCGAGCCTCGCCCACTTCAACGGCAATTCAACCACCGGCCGTCAGTGTAAGACCGGTCCTCGCCCACTTCAACGGCAATTCAACCACCGGCCGTCAATGTAAGACCGGTCCTCGCCCACTTCAACGGCAATTCAACCACCGGCCGTCAATACAAGACCGGTCCTCGCCCACTCAATGACGACTCAAGAAGGAGCCAACACCTCCCAGTACGAATATCAAGGCACGAGAAGTCTCCAAAACGCTCGACGGCAATTCAAGAAGGAGCCAACACCTCCCGGCCACGAATATCAAGGCACAAGACGCCTCCAAACGCTCAACGACAACTCAACCCTTTGGCCCTCAAAAGAGGTCCGAAGTCATCTTCCCAACGAAAAGGGCCCTACGGGGTCATGCATCCCAGCAATTCAAGCACCGGCGGTCGGTGTAAGCTCCGAACCTAGCCAGCCAACGGCAACGCAAGCACCGGCCATCAAAGTAAGCCCGAGCTCCTCCCCCAACAAGTCGAAGGGAAGTCATACAAGGCTGCATATCCCGACCGACCATCATCCTTGCCCGCTCAACGGCAAAACAAGCACAAGAAGGAGCCAACACCTCCGAGCACAAGTCCCAAGGCACGAAGCGCCTCCAAAATGCCAAATGGTGAAGCAATCACCGGCCGTCATCCTTGCCTACTTCAACGGCAACGCAAGCACCGGCAGTCATCGTAAGTCCAACCTTCTACTCAACATGCAAAAACACAAAGGCATCTACGCCTCTCGCAATCAAAGCATAAGGCGGCCATTGCCTCCTGGCTAACGGCTAGAAGACGATTCAAAGTCCTCGCGCATAACATCAAGCTGCGGCTAGAAGACGATTCAAAGTCCTCGCGCATAACATCAACTGCGGCTAGAAGACGATTCAAAGTCCTCGCGCATAACATCAACTGCGGCTAGAAGACGATTCAAAGTCCTCGCGCATAACATCAACTGCGGCTAGAAGACGATTCAAAGTCCTCGCGCATAACATCAACCGCCGCCAGAAGACGATTCAAAGTCCTCACGCGTGGCGCAACCACATTCAGAAGACGATTCAAGTCCTCACGCTATCCCCAGCCCGGAAGGCTTTAAACCACTCGGTCCGGAAGACCGTATAAATCTCCCAAATCACTATCCCGGCCCGGAAGGCCTTAAACCTCCCGATTAGGAAAATCGTAAAATTTCCATCCCAGGACGCCACCACGTCCTCACAATTGACCTCGGCGGTCACCCAGGACACCACCACATCCTTACCACTGACCTCGGAAGTCACACGACACTTCAGGGCACCACCACGCCCGCATTCACAAAACACTCACCCCACACCCGAACTACGACCAGGCTTGATTCCCGCCAAGGATACGTAGGAATCCTATCACAGGGTCCGGCCCTGCGGCCTAAACGGTCACACAATAGGACACCACCACGTCCTCACCGACCTCCAGGTCACATTATCTCCCGGCACGCGATCCAGTTAGGACCCTTATCTTATCGGCGACCCACTTCTTTCATAAGTGACGTCGTCGAGGGGCTTCGTAAGTACCCCAATCTGGATCACACCCTTTCAAACGCACGGGAAGCACCGCGGACTCATCAACGAGGTCTCGACGACCCCTCTCACTCCAAAACCCTCTCTAAACCCCCGGCCAAACCAAGGGAGGAGCCTTCTGGATAAAAAGGGACAAAAGGACCTTTCGGGAATTTTTAGGAAATTGGAAAAGCAATAATGGTCCGTACGGACCTCTTTGTTATCATAATTACTGAATCCCCTTAAAGTCCACAATATTCCCTCAAATCCCGGAGAAAATGATTACCCTCATGCTTAGTTGGTCCGTACGGACCTCTTTGCATGCAAGATGGTCCGTACGGACCTTATTGCTCAGGGGACACATAATTACAGAATATTCACCATCATCACATATTCCCTCAAATCGAGGAAAACCAAAAAACTGGATTACCAGGGAGGTCCGTACGGACCTCTTTGCACCAAATCTGGCACTATAAATAGAGGGCTCCCCCTCCTCATTTTCACACACCTCCCACTTCTCTCTTCCTCCCTAGGCCTTCTGTCTTCCCCTCTAAGTCCTTCCGAGGCATTCCCGGCCCCTTTCGGATCCTTCCGAGGCCTTCCGAGCCCCCTCGTGGTGCTCTGAAGCCTCCCAGCGCTCCGCGACGCTCCCGCGCTGCCCGAGGCACTCTCGAGGTACTACGAGGCCCCTCGTGGTACTCCGAGGCCTTGCACAGGTCTTTCCACGGTATCCGGCTCTTTCCGAGTCAAACCGGCGATCCCAAACCACGCCGAAACTACGCCCAGTGACTCACGCCACCACAACGCACGCAGAACCTGCAGAGTGATCCCGACGATCCCCACGCACGCCGAACCTGCGCCCGAACGCGGCTGCAACATCAACTCATGCCGAAACTCGTCCGCGGACAACCGGCATCTCCCGAAGCAATCCGGATCCATACCGGAACGCTACTCCGACCTCAAACACTATTCCCCTGCGGAAGACAGACACGAACCAACGTGGGTAAGGCTTCCTTCCATTACTATTTCAATACATTTCCATACATAGCATACAATGTAGACATCCAATACAGCATGCATTTTTAAAAGCACACACACACACACACACAACATTTAAAGGATATTAGGGGTATCCGAAAGACTCGTTTTACGAGGCGACTCGGGTGAGCTCTAATATTCTAATATTCTCTTCCCGAGGAGTCATCTGACCTCCGAACTCAAAATCTCATCACACAAAAACGGTTTAAAATTATCTTTAAGCGATGCCCTTTCAATGTTTTGGGCTTAATAAAAACGGCGTGGCGACTCTACAAATGCGAAAACAAACGGCGAGACTAAACCGCCGCCAACGCGAAAGATGCCAGATGCCGGGGCGCGAGCCTCTCGGATCCGGGTAATTTCAAGGTCGCTTTGAGCTGAGCCATAGTCAGAGGAGGATTCCTCGAAGCATAGGGACATATGTCTTCTCTTAGTTCCTTGACTGTAGATGCATTCCCGGGAGCTTCGGCAGCTTTTCGGATTCTGTCCCAGGATACTGGCTTGGGTGCCTCCGTGGGGAGGGAGTTTATGGTTTGCCGCAGCTGTTCAAACGTCAGTGCGCAACAGTGGTTGCCAGAACTGAAATGTGCATTGTTGACCCTCCGGGGGAGGTTAGAGAGTTCTTGGTTCAAGCGAACAGTCTCCTTGATCTCTTCACGGTATACCGCACTTCTTTCCTTCTTGCTGAGCATACTCAGGGCATTCTGGAGTTGGGTTTGGCGATATTCATGGTTTTCTAATTTTCCTCCACTCTTAGCCCAGATCAACTTTCTTGCAGTAGAGCCTACGTCGAGAGTTAGCGCATGTGTTTCTTCCCATGTGAGAATAGCTAGTGCTTCCTTGAACTGTATGCGGCAGTCTAGATAAACTTCCATCGGGGAGAGTTTTCCCTTCTGCTTTAACTGAGTGGCGAGTATGTCGGAAGGTGAGTACACGGCTTCCCGGACATCTGCCCATGTAACTGGTTGCTGTCCCAGTTGATTGTTTCTGTAAACGAATGCCGCGGTCTGTGGAATATCCCTAAGTAGTTGCTCGAGATGTATTTCCATCTTTCTCTTCTTTTTGAATAGACCTTCCTCTTACAGTTGGCCTTTTAGTTTGAGAGCGGAAATGATCCGTCCCCATCCTCCCAGGACCCTTGGGATTCCGGTTTTGTTGACTTCATGCCCGGCTTGGAAGAGAATGATTTCATCGTCTTCGTCGTCGCTTTCACAGAGAACTTGCTTTTCTCGGGGAGATAAGCCTTGGTACTCTTCATGCTGTTTGGCTAGGTAAACCTTGTACTGTGCCATTCCATCTCCTAGGTCGTCGGGACCGTTGACCGCTCTCCCTTGCCAGAGGGGGTTGGATGAGAAAAGACGGTAGTCCAGGAAGTTGCCGTGAGCAAAACCTCTGAGGTCGAACTGGTCTAGAGTGGCCTCTAGCTTTCTGTCTGAAGCTGCTTGTGACACTTTAAGGGCTTGGTCCCTGTGAGTCTTCTGAGCTTGGTTCTCATCCCAGAGACGGTTCTCTTGAGTAGCTAGTTCCATGAGGGCTTTCCTTGCGAGAACTAAACAGTCTCAGTAGGTGCGCGCCGTCTGACTAATGTCTAGAACTGTGATCACATCCAAATCTCCGAATGGCGGAAACACTTGGATTATATTGACGAAGGAAGTCGGGTTGGGACATTCCATGCGGCCTTCCTTGATCTCGGTTACCAAGAAGTTCGCCCATATCTGCTTGATTGAACCCACGGGGGTATGAATTCTGCGATGTTGATAGTCTCATGATCTCGCCGGGATCGCCAAGTCTATCGAGCTAGCCGGTTCTTTGGCGGGATGCCTGAATCTGTGGCCGTGACGGCTGGGAGCAGGATCGAACTTGAGCATGTTGATGCTGAGTTGATCATTCCTTTCTTCGAAAGCTGGATTTGTCTTGCGGGGAAGACTCTTGCAGATGTTTTCAGGGTGGCTACTAGAAGCATTCCTGAGGTTGATCTGATTTGTGACAGGGTGAGGAGCTTCGTATCCCTTGGTGATGCCCTTGGCCTTGACGACGCTTGTAGCTGTGAGCTTGACTGACGGCACGGGCCGGTTGCCACTGGGCTGGTAGTCGGAAGTGATGATGAGCTCTGAGCTCGATTGGCCAGGGCCTCGTTTACCATGAGCAGGCAGTCGTCGAGGGTAACTTTGGCATTGCAGAATCTGATAATAAGGACCGGATCCTTGGCATCATCGGGATATCTGGAAAATATGATGTTGACGAAGTCGTCGTCAGTCACTTGATCAGAGGGGTTCTTTGTCTTGTCAACCAGTTGTTTCCATTCGCCGGATAACTGCCTGTACGGTATGTTGAGCTTGACAATTTCCATGGTATTGGAGCCCTCATCGTAGGTGACATCATTGGAACTGGTGCTGTCCTCGAAACTGAGCATATGTATGTAGGGATCTTCCTGTGGATCTGCCGCATCCTCGACTCCAGAGAGTCCTGATTCATTGTCGTCCGATGGCTCAACCAAGACATAAGGACGCCTCACGTCCTGCTGCGATGCTGGAGCTGCTAGAAAAACATCATGCCCTTCGCTTGAGAAGAGGGGCTCGACGGGCAATTCCTCGTGGACATCTCATACGACTGACATACATTCATCACGAGTGTGATGATGCTTGTTGACTTTTATCACGAAGATTTCTTTGCCTGGCGGGGCCAGAGAGTATGATTGAAGGATACTGACAAATCTCCGATCGGAGACAGGGGGTTTATGTGCCCGCATCATTGCGATGCTCAGGGTTTCTTTCCAGTCTGCTTCCAAGTGTCGAAAATGGCAGTTGAACTTGATGAACCTGACTGCTTCAGGGTCTACCTGCTCGAGGACGTTGATATAGTTAGCATCTCCGGACTCTGAGGGATTCTGATGAGATTTGCCCCGATAGTCCCTTGGTCGACTTGGAGGAGGTAGCCCAGGTGCTTGGCTGCGGGCACGCTTGGCTGTTGTCTCGGCTTCGTTCCCTATGAGGAAATTGTCCCCTCTGATGACTTCAAGATCTCCCTGCCGTTTAATGAACTTGACGCACTGATGGAGAGTGGAGGCTATGGCTTTCATGTGGTGTAGCCAAGGGCGTCCCAACAGAGCTGTGAATTCGGACGGAATGTCCATCACGTGGAATTTTACTGGCACCATTTGGGTTTCAAACCAGAGCTCCAGAGTCACCGTCCCCAGGATGGGATGAGACGTGCTGTCGTAAGCCTTGATAGTCCGGGCAGATGGAATCATGTGGCCTTCGTCGATGCGTAGGGCTCGCATCATGCTGAGAGGGAGGACGTTGACTGCTGATCCGTTGTCTACCAATACTTCGGGGAGAGATATGGTGTTAAGCCGGAGAGTGATGTACAAAGCTTCATTGTGCCCTAAGGCATCTCTTGGCAAGTCTTCGTCACAGAAAGTGAGCATACTGCCATACAGTCGGGAATCGTAGATCTGGTCTCTTTTCGGAGAAGGAGAGTCATCAAGCCATCCGTTTCATGTCTTCGTCTTGCGAGGTAAAGCTTTTGGTGGTGCCTCGGGATTGTGTTGAGGCTGTTTGCGGCGGTGGCCGCCCTTGGTTAGCACGTTGATTGAGTGCGAGTGCCAAGCTAACTTTAAATTTCCTTTACCGGTCCGTGCTCTGAAGTTGGGCAAATTGAACCTTGGTTGATCCCGCTGGGGGTTAGGCTTCTGACTGGCAGTAAGGTTGTCAAGATTTGAGGTATTCCGGTGTCCTGAGACCTGGACTCTGGTGTCAGCAGGATTTTTCGGCTTTCCCACCCCTGTCTGCTCTAAAGCTGCGTGGCATGAAGGAAGGGAGGACTGGCTGGAGTAGAGTACGTAGTAATCGAACTTCCCGGATGGCTCTCCGAGTGTACCCACACTGGTGTCTCCAGCTTCATATCTTTCTCTCAGTTTCTGTTGAGAAGACTTCTTCTTCTGCTTTCTGGGAGAATTACCCCTGATCATGTCTAGGAACTCGTACTCAAGGCATTAGGAGCAATCACAAACATTGTAACTGATGTGGACATTTGATGAGGACCTGGCTGGAAGAGGCGGAGGAACTGGCTCTGCTGCAATCTTCTTGGGCACCCATTCAATGGAGTTCACGCTGTTGTTGTTTGGAAAGGGGTTTCCGACTGTATTGGGTCCACGGGGACGCTCCAGTTTTCCTTCCTCTATCAAATTCTGAATTTCGTACCATAACCCCACTCAGTTGTCGGTGTTATGGCCATGATACTGACGGAAAGCATAGTACTTGCTCTTGTCAGCGTTGACTACGGGATTCTTGGGTTTGTAGTTTGCAACGGGTTTGAGGCGGCCTTCCTTGATTAACCCTTCCAGCATCTTACTCAGCGGTATGTCCAACTTATCAAAGTGTACGGCAGGCTACTTCGGAGTGGAGTTATTGCTTTGCGGGACTGGGTTTCTGTTGCCCGACTGATGTCCCTGATGGATGTAGTTGACAGACGTATCTTTCCCTTTGCCGGGGGCCGGTGCGGGATTGAATGCAACTGCTGATCGGTATCTGTATGGCTGTGCAGTAGCCAATTTTTCCTCGAGATCCTTCTCGAACTGTGAGCCGGCATTGACCATGGCTCGGAGATCTGGGAAGAAGTGATGACTGATGAGAGTTCTGATGGACGGTCTTAAGCAGGACTTGAAGATCTGCATCTGTTCATCCTTGGAGAGTGGCTCCATGATCTCGGAGAGTTTCCAACTCCACCTCTTGTAGAATTCTCCGATGCTTTCATCTGCTTTCTGCTCGGTGGTGATTAAGTCCTCACGACTTGTTTCCCACTCTAGGTTGGATCTGTACCGCTCTAGGAAGATGTTACTGATCTCGATCCTGGTATGGCGACGGCAGCTTGACCCTTAGGAACCATCGTAACGCTGAACTCTTGAGCGTATGCTGGAAGTGATTGGCCATTTGCTGGAGGGTTGCTCCTTTCGCTCTCATGCCGAGAACGTATGTGTCAACTTGGGTTTGAGGACATTCGGTTCCGTCGAATCGGTCCATCTCTAGCATTCTGAACTTGGCAGGGAGAGGCGTGACCATTCCCGGATCTGTGGATCTGAGCATTTCTTGCTTTGAGCTGCTCATGCTGGCTTTCAAGTCTTTCATCTGTTCAACCATCCAGGTTAAGGTTGGGTCCAGTGGTGGACTTTGAGGCTCGGCGCCAGGTGCTACCATGTGAGTGGTAGTGATTGGAGGTGGAAGGCTCGATATATGTGGATATATGGGGGCCTTTTCTGGACTGTATCGGGGTTTGTCCCCAGTGTTTTGGGATTCGTGTATAGGCAATGGGATGAACCCAGGAGGGTATTGGAGGATATTGACATCTGTTTGAGATGGTTCAGCGGTGCGCTGGTGTAAGTACCCAAATCTGGCTCATGCCTTTCGGTTAAATTTCCCGGCAATTTCGGTAAGTTTCCCGGTAATTCCCCGGACCTTCCTAGTGTTCCGGAAATGTCCTGGAGCAGTCCCAAATTAAAATTAAGGGCTGAAGGGAGCCTTCCTAATTAAGAAACACGTTTTTCTTAATTAGGGAGAAGGTTCTAGAATAATGCCACCTTGCATGGTTCTAGAATCTTTGAGTCACAATGGATAAGCCCGCACGGCCGCATTAGCTCGCCGCCTCGACCGCACGGCTTCATTAGCCTTATCCAGCATCGCCTATAAATAGAGCCCTCCTCTACCCATTTCAACACACACAATATATGAGAAAAATACACAATACACTCTGAAATACGTGAAGAAACTGCTGGGAATTCAAGAAGAAGAAGAAGGAAGGCCAAGAAGCTACATTCCTCCTCCTTGAAGACCAAAGATCGACCTCTCCTCCTAGCTCCGTCCCGAGAAGCAAAGGAAGTCATTGGTAACCTCGCACGCCCTATCCTTGCATCCTAATTGCTTTATAAATTGCTCATTGCATTATCTTTATATTGCTTGGGACTTGGTAGCTTAAAGATCACAATCTTTATCATCCCCTTCCCCTTTTTGCATGCATTAAGACCTCATTTGTCATAAAAATGTAGTCTTTTTCATAAATGTGCATCCTTTGCACCTAAAACCCCTATTTGTAAATAAAAAAGTCGTCTTTATGCATCCTTTGTACATAAAGATCAAATCTTTTTTCAATAAAAATGCATCCTTTGCATCAAAACCCCTTTTTCAATGCATCATTTGCATAAAAATCGTATCTTTATGCATCACTTGCATAAAGATCATGTCTTTCAATCAAAAGCATCACTTGCAAACATAAAAATGTCATCTTTTCATTAAAGTGTCATTTTTTATCATGCATTTCCCCCTTTCCCCCAACCTTGGAACGGACCGGTGTAAAAGATCCTATCTTTACATCGTTCCTTCCATTAAAGGTTCCATATTTCTTTAGAAAGGGACACCTTGAACCCTATATCTCCGATTATCGCTTAAGAAAGAGTATGAAGCCTCTATACGAGCTCGACCGTCTTAAAGCGTAGGATTGATGGGCTAAGGACCCTCCTTTTCTAAAGAACCTCATCTTTGACCAAAAGAGAGTCATTCTCTCGATCACGCAAGTCCCGAGGGTCCCGAGGTTTAAAATGCGACGATCACAAGTCATAAGATGAGGACGGGATCATAATCCCGAATACATAAAATCCAAGGAATCCCGAGCGACAACCAACAAATGGTTTGTACGTCCGGAAGACAACTTGGGACATCCCCCCTTATTTTCAAACACATGCACACAAGAAAGCACGCAAGCAAGCACGATTACTGAAATTTTGGGAGACTTGCTCCGGCAAGGCACTTTGGGTGAACGCCAAACGTTCTTCCCAAGGGGTAACTTAACCTCCGAACCCAAGTAAAACCTTTTTTTCAAAGTTTTGAGGTAATCAAAATGGCGTGGCGACTCCGTTTTTCAAATAACTCGGATGTCTTCAAACTCGCGTGAATCCAACACAAAATTTGGGCACCACATTCACAGTTTGGCGACTCTGCTGGGGAAAACCCAAAGGAGAAAAGCTTTTATTTTCAAAACAAAAATCGATACTCGGTATATAGGTGGAAACCACTTGCCTTTCCTGTACACTCCCTGATGGGGGAGTTGGGATAACCGGTGGTTTAACAATCCACGTACCAGTATCACCTTTCGAAAAAAATAATTTTGAAAAAAATAAAAGAAAGCTTTTCCCTTTGAGCGGGTTAGACTCCCATCGCCGATTTCATTAATCGTGCTTGCTTTCTTTACCATGCATTGCATCATTTGCATCTTGGAATCTGTGCATACTTTGAAACGGGAAATAACCCGAAAAATAGCAAAAGGAGTGGAACCTGGAAAATTGATCCATGCAGTCGTACGGCTCAATCCTCATTGAATTCTGACCGGGCGACCTCAGTGGCAATTCCACCGGGAAAAATCAGGGTTAATCTGGCAGTCCTAGCAGCTTGGGGCTATTCGGCTCCATGGCGGTGGGGCTCCCGAGAAAATTTACGTGCTTATGTCTTTGCATCTTCCCCGTCCCGAAAATCATTCCTTTAAAACACATTTATGAAAATCTCTGTTTTAACTCAAAAAGGAACATTTTTAGGAGACCGCACACTACGCGCACCTGATATATCCTGTACACTTTTGCACGCACGTCCTTCAAACCCGAGGGTGGTTCAGTGCGATCACGGACGGCCTTACGATGCTCCGGGCGCGCACGGAATCATCCCAACCTCCCATGGCGGCCCGGTGTCGACCAATGCACAGTCCGTGTCACACGCTTCAAAAAACCGTGACTTTTTGGTTGGTTTTTGGTCTAGTCCGTGTCATATAGCCCAGTTGCATACCCACGTAAAGGTCAAGCCTTAGCTCATAACGGAAGCCAAGATTTTCGCTCAAGCGAAATTCTGCCGAAATTCCGACAAGGAAAAATCGGTGGGATCTTGACTCCGACATTGACTATTGACCTTGACCCGCACGAAATGCGTAAGAGTCAAGACCGAGTCTTTGCCAAAAAATCAAAAGATCTTTCGCTCAAGCGAAGCTCTGCCAAAATTCCGACGAGGAAAAACTGGCAAGATCTTGACCGGCATTGACTTCGATTCCAACTCACGCACTGCGTATGCAACGAAGTTCAATGTGACACTGTGTCATCCGGCTATTTACCGCCCGACCCATGCCTATTATTCTCTCGAACATTACCGAAAGTAAAAAACTGTCATTCGCTCAAGCGAAACTCTGTCAAAGATCCGTCAAGGCAGAGAGACGAGACTTTCCCGGTATTGCCTTGACTATAATCCGCATCGCTCGTGCGTCAAAAGGTCCTATGACCCGCTAGACCCGTTAGGAGCGTTCTTTACTCTCGGTCGGTGGGATCCGCGTGCCCTATAGGACCCTCGCCGGGTTGTCCACCACAGGAGGTCGAAATACGGGTGGAATACGAGGGGCTTATAGACGTAGTGACGGAACCCGCGATCCGGGATCTAGAGTAGTTGTGAAAAAAAGAAGGGCGAGAACCCCTTTTCCAACCAAATAGATATTAATAAAAGACACTGTTTTAAGTAAACTTGAAGATTCTAATTTGCATATTGCTTGAGCCTTGACCTAAACACCTACCCCGAGTCTAAACCTTTCCTATCCCTTTCCCGCAGCGAGAAAGAAGTGGGTGAGAACAGGGTCGGCGACTTGTTAGCGCAAAATCCTCGGACAGGTTCGCGAGAATCCTCGGTTTTGTCGGCTTTTCGGTGTCAAAATGGCCAACATGGTAATCCACAACGGTAATGACCAAGCAATTGGAAGGGATATCCCGGTTCAACCCAAGCCTCACATCTGGTATGATGTATGTGATTGTGAAGGCCCTTAGAGTATGAGTATCAAGAATGGATCAATGAGGACGCTCCTTCAAGGAAGAAGAAGAAGAGAAAGTCCACACGGCGAAGCTTAAGGAAAGATACGAAGGCGGGGACAAGAGCGTAGGAACTTTGGGAGAGCCTTCGGGCAAGTTTGACTACTATGTCGGTTATGCCAAGGAACCCGTCAAGAAATCCGTCACCCCAAGCACAGTCCGGCTGATATCCCTATGATCGGTGACCCTCTTGAAGCGAAAATTGCAGTGTTTGGCCAATCGGGGAAGGATCAAAGTCTCTCCCGAAGAAGACTTTATCGGCATCATTCAAGCCAACCCTCCTATAGGCTATCTTGACAAGGTGGTGGTATCAAAGATTGGCAAGGAAAAAGATGACCTATCGGCGGTGCGTCGACAAAATGAGCCGGACACTTGATCAATGAGTCCGGTCGCTACGGAAGAGCTAGGCGAAAGATTGCAACAAGTTACTTTAGTTCCCCTCACCATCTTTCCACGATGCCGGCTGTCAGCGACTTTCGGCAAGCTTTTGATCGGTTCGAAGTCTCCCACTTTACGAAGAACGCCGGCAAGGCTTTGCTACTCCCAGGGCAACATCAAGAAGAAGTGAGATCCCGGTCCAACCCTTGTCAAGTCCCCCTCGAGTCAATAAGTAGCGTAGGGTCGAGTCGGTGTTGTCTATTCGGTCGAGTCGGGAATCTTTGAATTCCGAGTCCTCGAGTCATCAGAAGGCCTCACGCCCGAGGATTATGAAAATGTAATCGATGTCATCTTTCCCCTTATTTTGAATGAAATGACAAATCCTTACGATTATCCTCTTATTGCCAACTTAACAAATGATAAATTAACTCAAAATCTTAACAACAGTTAATAATGAATCATTTGAACAAGATGCAAACACACTAAACGAACAATACATTAAAGAAATCTTTAAGCGGGTTTCGAAAAAGAGGAAAACCGGGCCCAAGGCTGCCGAGGAGGTTTTGATAAGTGTGAACTTGGGTACTATTGAGGAACCTAAAGAGACCTGATTGGAAGCTTCTTCCGGGGGGTTGAAAGGGACAGATTGATTGAGTACGCTCGAGAGAATACGTCGACGTGTTTGCATGGTCATACAAGGATATGCCGGGGCTAGACAGGTTCGATAGTAGAACACGAGAATCCCTCTAGCACCGGATGCTAAGCCGGTAAAGCGAGCGAAAGATTAAGCCGGAATGGTCTCTACGGGTCAAAGAAGAAATTGAGAAGCTACTGCGGGTAGGGTTCATCGAGTCATTGAATACCCGACATGGTTGTCCAACATCGTGACCGTAACCAAGGCCAATGGGAAGGTGCGGCTTCTTGTGTGGATTTCCGAGATGCGAACAAGGCCGGCCCTAAAGACGACTACCCTACGCAAATATAGACATCTGGTGGACTCCACGCCAACTACGAAGTCAAATCCTTCGTTGATGGTTTTGCGAGCTACAACCGGATCAAGATGGCCGAGGAAGACCAAGAAAACGGCCTTCACCACACCATGGGGAACCTCTTTGTTATACGGTAATGCCATTCGGGCTCAAGAATGCGGGGCTACTTACAAGGGCGGCGACCGCGCTTTTTCATGACATGATCCACAAGGAGATTGAGGTCTACGTAGATGATATGATAATCCACTCCAAAGGAGAGGGTGGGCGGCACTTTGTTGACCTACGAAAATTCTTTGAGAGGTTGAGACAACATTCCATGAGACTAAACCACACTTGAAATGCACCTTCGGAGTGACAAGGGGAAAAGTGCTTGGGTATATGGTCACGGAGCGAGGTATAGAAGTTGACCCCGAAAGATCAAAGCCATCATGGATATGAGGCCACCTCAAACCAGGACGAAGTCAAGAGCTTCATGGGTAAATTGCGGTACATCGGCCGTTTCGTCAATCGGTTGACCACTATGTGCGAGCCCATCTTCAAGCTCATGAAGAAGAATGTGGACACAGAATGGACCGAAGAATGCCAAGATGCCTTTGACCGAGATCAAGGCATACTTAGTACATCCCCCGGTACTATGCCCCCACATAGACGAAGCCTCTTCGCTCTATCTCATTGTCGCGAACACGGCGGTTGGGGCTATGCTTGCTCGGGAAAAGAAAGACTCTCGGGTAGAAAATGCCATTTACTTTGTCGGCGGAAGCTACGGGGAGTGAGCTCAATTACTCGGCATGTGAAAAGACACATGCGGGAGGCTAGTGCAGGTAGTCGGCAAATTGAAGCATTATATGCGAAGCCCACCTGTGAATTTGGTCTCGAAAATGGACCCCATCAAGTACATCTTTGACAAGCCTTCCCTCTCGATGCGTTTAGCGAAGTGGTCCTTCTTCTTGGCGAGAATACGACATCAACTATGTGACCGAGAAAGGCCATCGGGTCAAGCATTGTCGAGATCACTGGCGAATTTCCCGATAATGAAGACGAGAGGGCTGAACCCCAATTCCCGAGATGAAGGGATCTTTGCGGTTGAGCACGAGAATAGATGGCAATTGTTCTTTGACGGAGCCGCTAACAAAAGAGGAAATGGTGTAGGAATGCTATTGGTCGATCCGAAAGATGAGCATACCCCGTAGCCCTCAAGTTGAACTTTCTGCCACGAACAATGTCGCGAGTATGAAGCTGCATTCTTTGGTTTGGAGGCTGCCTTAGAAAGAAATGTCAAGGAGCTCGAAGTTTACGGAGACTCGGCCACGATCATCAACCAAGTCTCCAACAAGTGGAAGGCTGTGGACCCTGTCTGCAACGGTATCATGCCCGTATGGAGGAGTTGGTGGACGGTTCGGAGAAGTGACTTTCCACTACTTGCCGAGGGAAAAGAACAGTTCGCGAGATGCCCTAGCTACTCTAGCCTCATTGGTAGAGATCCCCGAGGAAAAGCCATAAAGCCCTTCGAGTGGGTAGAAGAGAAGCTGACCTATACATTTGTGAAGTGGACACAGGACCCGAGCCCATAAAGGAACCTTGGTACAATCAGTTACCAATTCCTCAAAGACGGAGATCGGCTTTCGAGACGGAGAAGGTAAACCAAAAGAAGGTGTCGAGCCAAAAGCTTGCGAGCCACGAAAAGGTTGGCCTCCCATTATGTCATCCTAGGAGGCAACCTTTGTACAAGAAACGCTATCAAGGACCACTCCTCTTATGTGTCACTCAAGAAAGAGCCGAGAGAGTTGATGGCCGAAGTCCACAATGGTCCTTGCGGTCCTCACATGAATGCGAGCCACGATGCAAGTGATCCTCGGAATGGGTTACTCTTTGGATCTCCATGGAGGCAGTGCGTCGGCGCGTCGAACTGCGACAAGTGCCGGCGGTTTGCCAACCTCAACCATCTCCCACCTCATGACACTGTCTTGCATGGCGACTCCTTGGCCGTTTGCAACTTGGGGCATTGACGTGATAGGGAAAATAACCCCGGCCAGGAAGCAATGGGCACGAGTTCGTGTTGGTAGCCATTGACTACTTCACCAAGTGGGTAGAGGCCAAGTCTTCTGAGGTCCTCACTTCCCGAGAAAAGTGGCCCGGTTCATCAAAGAAAACATAATGTGCGAGATATGGGGTGCCCAGCGAGATCATTTCGATAATGGGTCACACTTGAAGGAGGCTGCGATAGGCTATTGTCGAGAATTCGAGTTACTCGCCACAAGTCGTCCCCGTACGAGACCTCGGACCAATGGGTGTGGAAGGCTGCTAATAAGACACTCGAGCGGATCATCAGGAAGATGGCCACCGTGGTCGTGATTGGCCGAAAAGCTGCACCTAGCACTCTGGGGCTCTGAACGTCTGTCGGAACGGCCACGGGAGAAACTCCTTTTGCCTAACTTACGGGATGGAAGCGGTGTTACCGGTGGAGTTGGAAATCCCGTCATTAAGGGTCCTCTGGAAAAGCAGTGTCAATGAAGTAGAATGGTTGCGCGGCCGGCATGATGAGTTAGCCACCTTGACGAGAGAAGGCTAAAAGCCATGGAACACACCCGAGCCTACCAAAGGCGAATGGCCGGAGCGTTTGATAAAAGGTCGAGGCCGGAGACATCAAAGAGGGCGACTTAGTCTTGAAAGTAAAGCCCCCTACCGAGGCAACCCCACAGGAAAATGGGAACCCGTCTGGATCGGCCCTTATGTGGTGCGAGAAGATCTTTTGCATCGGGAGGAGCCATGAAGCTTGCGAGACTTGGATGGCAATCCCTTTGTCCACCAGTCAGCGGTGATAAACTCCGAAGATACTATGTCTAATAAAAAAAAAATAAAAAAAAAAAATAATAAAAAAAAAGTGCAAAAAGAGTAATACCCGGCTAATTTGAAAACCCCAAAAAGGGCGGTCTAGGCAAAGACGGGGTTGCACATATAAAAAAAAAAAAAAAAAAAAAAAGAAAAAAATCTTAGTGCAAAAAGAGTAATGCCCGGCTAAGTGAAAACCCCAAAAGGGCGGTCTAGGCAAAAAACGAGTGCACACGAAAAAATTAGTTCACGGAATGAACTACGTAGACTGAGCCCCTTAGCCTTTCTTGTAAAAGGGGAACGTAGGCGGCCATATATGGTTCGGTCTAAACAATAAAAAGGACGATTAAGTTTCCATGAAATATGTCACGATCAATAAAAAAAAAAAAAAGACATTTGAATTTCCATGAAATGTGTCTTGACTAATTTCTAAAATAATATTTCTTGTTCATTACAAGTTAAAAACTTCTTGATGAGTTCAAGCACGGTCTACCTCTTGACTACGCTAACTTGCTAAAAAGATCTAAAAATACAATAAAATGCCTAAATAAACTAATGTGTTTGCAAAATGGCAATAAGGGAATCCTAAGAAAAGATGCATCGGTCGTCATTCGGCCGAGTCTTCTTTGGTCTTCTTCCCTTTTCCTCGTCCCCGTCGAGTCTTCTTCCTCCTTTTCTCAATAATGTCGGTATCCCTCATCCCGACCTCTGGTATCCTCACTGGAGCCTCTACCAACCCCGTGTCAATAAGTGCTCTCTCTATCCGAGCACGAGTCCGTACCTCCTCCCTCTGAGCCTCGGTCGAAGGAGCGACCTCGGACAACCTCTTGTACCGAGCCTCCATATCTCGACCAAGTCACTGGCCCGGTTATGGCAACTCGCCTTAGCCTCGGTCTCCTCGAGTCCTACTCGAGTCGCGATCGGCTCCCAATAAAGCTCGACGTCTATCCTCCAAGATAACACAGTCGCTCCCGTCTCCCTCTCGTACCCGGTCCAAGTAGACGGTGGTCAAGATGGTGCTCTTCACTGCTCTGAAGATAGCCACAGGTGGGAAGCGGCATATGTCCAAGCTCTCGAGAAAAAGAGAAGGCTGTTTGGATCCCTCATGTCAGATGACACCACCTCCATGGTCCGGATGTCCTCCCGAGTCACTCAATGGCTCCTGTAAAGCCCCAAGCTGCTGGATACCAAAGCGGGGTATATAGAAGGATGACGGCGAATCACGGAACCCTCACAACATAAGACTCTGAAATATCCTCACAGTACGCAACCTCCAATGTGGTATCCACCAACGGATGTCCGAAGTGGATAGCCTAGCCATCATCGGCTCCCGGCTACCACATTCCTGCTTTGCCTAGGTGCACCTCTCAGAAATCACCCAAGGGCACGAGTCGGCAAAGCCCAGGCAAAGCACCGAGACTCTCCTGCAGCCACAAAGTCAACATAGCCGGACTCCCGGACCTCAGGAAAGGGTCTCCCAGAGCCATCATGGCGATCACATGAAATGTCTCTCCAAAACCCAGCGGGACAATATCCTTCCCGGCCACTGCCGAGTCTCGACCATGTCCAGAGGCCACTATGACGAGATCCCCACGGACTCGGCGGTGAACAAAACGAGAGAATACGCGAGAGAATGAAAGCATCCATAGCCACCGTGGTCGCGGCCATATACGGAGACCCAAACGCACGGGATATCGAAAGGTCAATCCTATCAGGGCTACCATCATCCTCTCGGCCTCTCCCAAAGGAATCTGCGAGAAAAGATGCAAGCTTTACCGCCACCGGCACGTCTCCGATCAGCGGAATAGATATAGCCTCGGTCTCGGGACCCCCAATCAAGGCTCACGAAGTCTTCGTGCGTTGGGACAATTTCGTTGTAAGAGAAGCGATAAACATGTCTCCGGACGTCCCGAACTTTCTTTGCGGCTCTCAGAGTCCCAATCGGGCGGGAGATCCCTCAAATGCCATAAAGACTTGATCTTGAAGGAAGAATCAAGCGAGTCCCTTGTGATTTTGGAAGTTATGTCTCGCCCAAGATTGAAGACCGGATAGAAAATGGTCTCGCTTCCCCCTTTGCAATCGACGGGCTTCTCCATCGCAAAGTGATCAAAGATGGTGCTTTTAGGTCCAAAATATGCTCACGGGAACAATTGGGACAAGTCTAGAGTGAAAATGAAATGAAATGGCCAAGCCTTGCTTTTATTCGAGAAAATAACCGGCTCGAGACGGGCGTAAGCCGCACGGCTTCATTTTCCCTCGAGGCCATGCCGCACGGCTACATTAGCCCTCTGCGAGAAAAATTCTGCGGCAACCAAAGATTGCTGCCCAAGGGAGTTTTCACCCCACTTTTCAACCAAAACACGTACAAAAACATATCCGAAGCCATTCAAGCATTTATATACCATTATAAATCATTTTGGCCCGATTTCGACCCCAATTCCAAGCAAAAAAGTTGCCCCAGGCTCGAGATAATATGCAAATTGAGAAAGCATAAATTAGAAAAGTAAATAAAATGTAAATACAATGTTTTCGCCCCATCGGCGCCCAAATAAAGCAAAAAATAAACAAGTTGTGCATAAAAATTGTTCATTGTTTGTTTTTGTTCCAAATCTACTCTAGAGACCTCCTAGGCCTCCGATTCTTCTTCCTCCTCATCGCTGCTCAGCTCATAGATGCTAGCCTCCCTCATCACGTCCTCACAGTCGCTCACGTCGGACAAATGGACATTATCGTGCCGTACTCGGCCAGTGCTCCCGGAATGTCGGCGTTGGGTCCCCGCCCGAGGCATGGCACTTTGGAAGAGTACTCCGAGGCCGATGAGGTAGGCAGCTGTGCCCCGACGTGCCGTCTCTTGCGCCCGAGCTCCTGTGCATCCGGCTGCCCAGCCTTCGAAGCGCGAGCCGGCTTCCTCGAAGAAGAGACCGGCACATGTCCTTCCGGCCCTATTCTGCACGACCGGCCTATCGTAAGTGCGAGTGGAACACGAGAAAAAGAAGAAAATCTCGAAAAATCTCGAGAAAATTGCAAAAAGCGAGAAAATGCGAAAGCTAAAAAAGGGAATAAGACCCTAAAAGTACACTCACGGTGCTATCGGGCGGCAAGGTGTCTTGGGGCTCCCTAGCATCGGGGACAGGTATCCTCATCCTCCTCGGCACTCCATGGACCACGTAGGACGGATGCGCGGGAGGGATCGGCGGGTCGGTAGGCTCATCCTCCCCATATCCACTGAGTGACCGCCCGGCTTCACTAGCACGTGGCGTCCTCGGGCGGCGCTCCACAAACACGGCGTAGGGGTGTCCATGTCAAAGTACTCCTCTGCGGCCACGCACTGCACAGTACCTCGCTATCTCATCCTCGGCCAATCCACAGGCTGTAGCATCCGTCTTTGGAGGATCTGAGGAGTAATGGCGTCCAATGGAGGGACATGGCCATCTTGCCTCGAGAAAGCGGTCCCCCAAGTAAATGACATCACATGTCGGCCCGGTGAGCCACCTCCTCTGCCTAGTCGCCTCAATGGCATCTCCCGGCCAAGATCTCAGGATACCTGCCCCAAGGGTAGAAGTCCACTCCGTCATGCCCATCCTGTTGATGGCTTGGCCTCACCATTTTGTAGTCGAAAGTGATCCGGGTCTTCCCAGTGAATTTATCCCTCGCATCTCCCCTCCCGGCGAACCATAGCGGGGAAGATGGTGACATCACTCTGCTGGTTCCAAGGGAAGAACCCGATCACCTCGCAAAACCGGGCTGCATGTTCAAAACATCAAAAGGTCATTCTCTCTCTCATAAAAGTCTCAAGACGGGGAAAAGAAAAGAAAAAAAGAAAGGAGACTACCTCGAGGGCAAATGAGAAGCGATCCATGGAAGCGGCTTTGTTCCATTGTACATGTCCAACGAGAAGTACAACTTCGCCAATCCGGCCTCTCCCCAAGAGACCGTCCCTATCCCATCCACATCCTCCAAAGAGTCGAGGAGGCAAGTCATGGCCGGCGTCCCGAGAATTAGCAAAGATGGTGGTGATAGCATCAACCATATGAATGCTCTAGCCGGTGTTGGCGGTCACATCATTAGCGACAAAATTACGCATGCAAGTACGAGCGCCACCTCGACGTTCCGTGTCTCCATCCCCGGCCCCTTGGGAATCGGCTCAAACCCGACCAAAGCACTGGAAATCCTCGGGGTAATATGGTCTCTCCAAGTCACGGGCCTCCGGTGAGCTGTAGGCCGATGTAATAGTGTGAAATCGGCGAGTCACTGTCGGCTCTCCCGGCTCGGGTGAAAGCTATGGGTACTATCCCACGGAACTCGAAAGGGCGTGGACCAAGCCCTTGCTCTTAAAGGTGATGTGAACACCCCTGCCAATGGCCTCTACAAACGCATCCAGACCGGTAGCCCTCACCAAATTCTTGGGGTTCACCCCATTCTTCTCAAAATCCGGCATCCTCTGCCAAAGCTTAACTGCTATCTTCGATGGTCCTCTAGACTTGTTCTCCTGTAGACAAGCACAAAAAAGAAGTGTCAGTCCTTCATCATTTTCAAAAGCATGCATATATTCACAAAAATGCACATATTTTCAAAAGAAAAGCATTCACAAAAGTTTTTCTAGCATTATTTGCATCAAAAAAAAAAAAAGCGTCTTTCATCACTTGAAATGCGTCATGTCAAGTCCCATTGCTTCCCTAAAACACAAAATCACCATTTTCACGATTCTTTGCACATAAGCATTATTCTTTCAAAAATGGCATGCATGAATCATTTTCATTTTCCAAAATCATGTTTTCTCATTGAAAATCAGAATTTTGACCTAGTTCTAGCACAAGGCAAGAACTCCGTCTCATATTTTGAAAATTCTCATTCTTACTTCATTTTGCGAGAAAAAAGTGAGTCATTCTCATAATTTTCATCAAATAAGTTGCACATTGCATATTCTTAGCCTCATAGGTTATTCATGCATCTCAAAATCATTCAAAAATCCTAGAATTCGGGTCAAGCCCTAAATCATTCAAAATTCAAGCAAAATCATCGGATTTGAGCAAAATGAGAATGCTTACCCCAACCGATCGCGGGTTCGTTGATTTATGCTCCCTTCTCCCCGGATAGAGCTCCGATGGAGGCGTAAGGAAGTCATACTTCCTCTCCGTCCGAACGAGCTCCTTTCTCCTCCTTCTCGCAGCCGCGGAGATGTTCCTTCTTGCTTGCTTCGGTATGGGATTTCCCTCCGGATCCATTCCAATCGATAGAAGCAAAGGGAATTGAAGAATTTTGAAGAAATTCTCTCCTTTCTCTCTCTCTTCCTCGGCAGTTTTTGGGCGGCAATAATGCCCAATGCCCGTTCAAACCTGTTTTAAATAATCTGGAAAAAACAGGTCTCTAGCCGTACGGCTCCTTTTTCTCCATCTCATGCAGGGCGGCTTCATTCGCTACGAGCGAAATTACAATCCCGCCCTGGACCTTCCACTTGGGCATGCAATTTCCGTTATCTTTTAACCAAGATAACATCTTTTTCAGAAAATATCCCTTATCTCTTTAGCAATCAAGCTCTATTCCCAGTCGCCTCCGTTAATTCCGTTATAACGGGATAACGCTAGGTGACAACCTCCGAATTGTCAAAACTCTAAGCGAGCCTACCTCTATCCAGAATAGTGACGTATGCTAAGTTTCTATCAACTTAAGCTACCTCTATCCAGAATAGTGACGTATGCTAAGTTTCTATCAACTTAAGCTACCTCTATCTCGAATAGTGACGTATGCTAAGTTTCTATCAACTTAAGCTACCTCTATCCGAATAGTGACGTATGCTTAAGTTTCTATCAACTTAAGCTACCTCTATCCCGAATAGTGACGTATGCTTAAGTTTCATCAACTTAAGCTACCTCTATCCCGAATAGTGACGTATGCTTAAGTCATTCTCGATTCGAAAGAGAGAGATTGAGACGTATGCTCAAGTCATTGGCAACCCATATCTCTCGATTCGAAAGAGACGTATGCTTAAATCATTCAAGTGACGTATGCAACCCATATCTCTACGATTCGAAAGAGATTGAGACGTATGCTTAAATCATTCTAGCTCTGGCAACCCATATCTCTGATTCGAAAGAGATTGAGACGTATGCTCAAGTTCACCAAACTCTAGCTACCTCTATCCACTCGATAGTGACGTCAGCTCTAGTTTCCTCAGGTGACAGCCTCCATTAATTGTCAAAATCTCAAGAATCCTAGACATCGTTCCTAACTATCTAGTGATGCTTGAACTACGATCAAGGCTTGATTCCTCCGGGATACGTAGGTAGCCTTTTATAAAAGGTCCAGCCATTTGACCACTTTGGTCACCCTGTTTCTTTGTCACCCCTTAGTGATAAAGTAGCCCCTCATAGAAGTTCAGATATCCGACCACCTTGGTCACTCCTAGCATATCCCCAGTAGGATCAATTGCTTGACCTCCTAGGTCATTCTCTCTTCTTTTTCCCCAGCAAGAGACCAGTTTCTCTTCTTCCTCCCCCAGCGGATCCTAATTCCGAACTACGGCCTGGCTTGATTCCTCCGGGATACGTAGGTAGCCTTCCAAAGGTTCAGCCACTCGACCGTCTTGGTCACCCAATCCGTCTCGGCACTCGCCAGATCGGATCCTTTTCTATCGACAACCCCACTCGCCTTGCAAGTGACGTTGCCGAGGGGCTTCTGTAAGTACCCAAATCTGGCTCATGCCTTCCGGTTAAATTTCCCGGCAATTTCGGTAAGTTTCGGTAATTCCCGGACCTTCCTAGTGTTCCGGAAATGTCCTGGAGCAGTCCCAAATTAAAATTAAGGGCTGAAGGGAGCCTTCCTAATTAAGAAACACGTTTTTCTTAATTAGGGAGAAGGTTCTAGAATAATGCCACCTTGCATGGTTCTAGAATGCTGAGTCACAATGGATAAGCCCGCACGGCTGCATTAGCTCGCTGCCTCTGACCGCACGGCTTCATTAGCCTTATCCAGACTGCCTATAAATAGAGCCCTCCTCTACCCATTTCAACACACACAATATATGAGAAAAATACACAATACACTCTGAAATACGTGAAGAAACTGCTGGGAATTCAAGAAGAAGAAGAAGGAAGGCCAAGAAGCTACATTCCTCCTCCTTGAAGACCAAAGATCGACCTCTCCTCCTAGCTCCGTCCCGAGAAGCAAAGGAAGTCATTGGTAACCTCGCACGCCCTATCCTTGCATCCTAATTGCTTTATAAATTGCTCATTGCATTATCTTTATATTGCTTGGGACTTGGTAGCTTAAAGATCACATCTTTATCATCCCCTTCCCCTTTTTGCATGCATTAAGACCTCATTTGTCATAAAAATGTAGTCTTTTTCATAAAGGTGCATCCTTTGCACCTAAAACCCCTATTTGTAAATAAAAAAGTCATCTTTATGCATCCTTTGTACATAAAGATCAAATCTTTTTTCAATAAAAATGCATCCTTTGCATCAAAACCCCTTTTTCAATGCATCATTTGCATAAAAATCGTATCTTTATGCATCACTTGCATAAAGATCATGTCTTTCAATCAAAAGCATCACTTGCAAACATAAAAATGTCATCTTTTCATTAAAGTGTCATTTTTTATCATGCATTTCCCCCTTTCCCCCAACCTTGGAACGGACCGGTGTAAAAGATCCTATCTTTACATCGTTCCTTCCATTAAAGGTTCCATATTTCTTTAGAAAGGGACACCTTGAACCCTATATCTCCGATTATTGCTTAAGAAAGAGTATGAAGCCTCTATACGAGCTCGACCGTCTTAAAGCGTAGGATTGATGGGCTAAGGACCCTCCTTTTCTAAAGAACCTCATCTTTGACCAAAAGAGAGTCATTCTCTCGATCACGCAAGTCCCGAGGGTCCCGAGGTTTAAAATGCGACGATCACAAGTCATAAGATGAGGACGGGATCATAATCCCGAATACATAAAATCCAAGGAATCCCGAGCGACAACCAACAAATGGTTTGTACGTCCGGAAGACAACTTGGGACATCCCCCCCTTATTTTCAGACACATGCACACAAGAAAGCACGCAAGCAAGCACGATTACTGAAATCTTGGGAGACTTGCTCCAGCAAGGCACTTTGGGTGAACGCCAAACGTTCTTCCCAAGGGGTAACTTAACCTCCGAACCCAAGTAAAACCTTTTTTTCAAAGTTTTGAGGTAATCAAAATGGCGTGGCGACTCCGTTTTTCAAATAACTCGGATGTCTTCAAACTCGCGTGAATCCAACACAAAATTTGGGCACCACATTCACAGCTGGTTGTTCTGAGTGATGGGAGTAGTACTGGCTTGGCCGTATATGACAGGGTTGCTCTGAGAGGTGGCAACATGAAGCCTAGGTCGGCTGTTTCCTTGGTTCGAAGGCATCCCGTAAGTTGGCGGGGGAGGAACCTGGTTGAAGGTTTGAGGAGCTGGTTTCGGGGAATCGTCGTCCTCGATTAGGACGAAAGTACCGTCTGACTAGGGGATAGCTGCTATACCTCGCTCATTCAGAAGCTGTACCACGAAATTCTGCTGATCTTCTTTCTGCCTCTTGTGAACCTCACAAGCCCGGATGGCTTCTTCCAATGTCGTATCTGTTACCGGCACGATTTCTCGGCGAGCTAGACATGTCGGATATTCTGGCTGAGGGAACTGAGGGAACCGAAGAACTGTCTGACGCTGCCGTAACTGTGACTCTAGCGAGGCGCTGACCCGGAATTCTGAACCACTTTCTGCTCGCTGCAGGGAACGAAAGGCAGGGTTTAGGCTTCGGAAAGGGTATTTGGCTCAGGGTTTCGGGCTTGTGCAATGTGCAGTTACCGATTAATGTTTATTTAAAACGCGTTTTCTCAGAGTCCTAATCGGTTGGAAAAGATCGTGTTTTCCTTTTCACAACTAACCTAAAGGCTCTAATCAGCGGATCTCGTCACTACGTTTATAAGCCCCTCGTTTCCATTTGTAGATCATCTTCTCGGGATGGACAATCCCGAGCGTGGGTCCTATAAGGCAAGCGAGTTCCACTGACAAAGGAAAAAGTGAACTTAAGGCTAGTTGATCACGCAAACTTCCAACGTATGTGACACGCGGGCCACAGTCGAAGTCAACATCCTTAAGTTAAGGCGGGGATCGTGCCAAAATTTTGGCATGACCTCTCCTGACTCGCTTGTACGAGGGGCCTTAGCTTTTGGCGTTGGCCAAGTTGTGGCTGGCACGGTGCATACGGTGAGGGTTTGGTGACACGGTGTCACATTGAACCTTCGGGTATATTTTTCGGCAGAGCTCCGCGTCAAAGTCAAGGCTGAAAAAGCTCAAGACTTCGGGTCGGGAACGACCTTCGGTCTCAATCTTTCGAGCTTGACTCGTGACGGAACCCGGCGTAAAAAGCATACACTTGGTCTTTATGACACGTACTAAGCCAAAAACCAACCGGGGTCTTGGACGAAGTGTGACACAAAGAGTGCATGGCTTACACGGGCTAGGATGGGCTGTTTGGGACGACCCCGTGCGCGCTCGAAAGGTGTCTAGCAGACCAACCGAGCTGCAACTGAACGGTCATCCCGGGTTACGGGTCATAGTGTGCAGTGTACCGAGGCAGCAAGTGCACGTGAAGTGCGGTGTACCGAGGCAGCAAGTGCGAGTAGTGTGCGGTCACTAAAATTCCTTTTCTGAGTAAAACAGAGATTTTCAGAATGTGTCTTAAAGAATTTTATGCGCAGTTCAAAATGTAGCATGAAAATCAAGTATGAACGGGAATGCACGAACATGTTATGATTTTGAAAAAGACGATAATGCAACACCTTTTGAAAAAACCGTTCAAGGTTTAAAGTAACACACGCACACAAAAACGAGGAAGGGTAAACGAAAGTTTGACCCACGGAAGGCTTTTTGAAAACAACGGTAGTTTTGAAAAAGTATCCAAGTCCCCAGCGGAGTCGCCAACTGAAATTACCCGGATTCGCGCGAGCGAAGCGGTTGTCTTTCGCGGGGTTGGTGTTTGAGACCTCGCTTTCGGGAAGGAGAGGAGTCGCCACGCGGTTTTGTATTTTGAGCCCAAACGTTGAAACACGGCTTTAGTGAAAAGTGATGTCATTTTTATTGGTAGCAAAAACTTAGGAAAAGGCTTTGAAAAGGGCTGTCATTTTTATTGATAGCAAAAACGAGGAAAAGGCTCTATTTGAGTACCAGAGATTGTTTGGTTCGGAGGTCACGTTACGTTTCGGGAAGAGTATTTTGAGATCACCCGAAACGCCTCGTATGACGAGTCTTTCTACCTTTCTCGAAAATGTGTGCGTGTGTGTGTGTTTGCATTTTGAAAATAGGGGCTTGAATGACAAGCTTAATCTTGGTTTGAATGTCAAACGTTGATTTTTGTGATTCTGTTTGAAAAGGCGAGCGTTTGAATGACAAACATCGGTTTTGGAGTTTTTTAGGAAAGGTGACGCGAATGCTGATTTTGATCTTTTTAAGTGTCAAATGTTGACTTTTAAGAAAAGAGCGTTTGAATGTCAAACGTCGGACTTTTGATTTTTGAAGATGATCGTTTGGATGCCAAACGTCACTTCGCGCGTTTTGAAAGACAGTTCGAATGTCGAACTCCGATTTTGAACCGGGCATTACAATGTTAGCGATTTTACGGAAAAAAGCATTAAATGAGTTTTGAATGTCAAATGTCGGCTTTTAAGTTTGAAGATGATCGTTTGGATGCCAAACGTCATTTCGCGCATTTTTTGAAAGAGAGTTCGAATGTCGAACTCCGGTTTTGAACCGGGCATTACATTGTTAGCGATTTTACGGGAAAAAAGCATTAAATGATATGCGATCAACGAATCGTTTTTGCGACTCGGACTTTGATAAGTAAATACTATCACGAGCCAAACGGCTCGGACTTGTAAATGACAGTATTTAAAGTACGGTATCGACGAAATCAAATGATCCGGAATTTAAAGGTGCGATCAACGAGCCAAACAGCTCGGAATTGTAAAGTTGCGTAAAAGTAAATGACGATCAACGGATCAAATGATCCGGAATTTGTAAATGACATGAAAGTAAATGACGTTCAACGGATCAAACGATCCGGAATTGTAAATGACATAAAAAGTAATGGAACGGGGCCGGAACGCCGTTTTAATCCGTGATTACTTCTCTTACGGGAAGAAAAGAGGATCAGGGACTAAAACGTAACGGACCCCATTAGACGGTAACGTCTACATTTCAACAACGTTCGTCCGAAACGGTTGTAGCGACTGGCGCATAAACCGAGACGAAACGAGAGTTTAGGGCGTGAGAGTGTTACCTATGGCTAGGGGTTGACTCTTTTGACTCGGGAGGCATATACGGGATACGAAAAGGTGTTTGGAACGGTGTTTCGAGGTGTTTTGGTTCGTGTTTGGTTGAAACGCGGAGTTTTCATGCAAATCGAGGCAAAACGGGGCTCGGGGGAGGTTGAAATGAGTTTGGGCCGTGGCTTGGAGAGAAAAGGAGTAAGTTTTTCTTTTTCTTTGAATGTTAACAGACCTCTGTATTTATAGGTGAAATTTGCAAAAGAGTCCGGACGGACTTAGGCTGAATTCCAGGGGGTTTTGTGAAACTTTGGAAACTGGAGGGACTTGCTGGCAATTCTGGATTCTCTGCAAAAGAGTCCGGCCGGACTTGGACTGCATACCAGGGGTATTTTAGTCTTTTCACACTGAAATCTGATTGAGGTTGACAAGGGAGATGTGGCATGCATGCCACGTGTCCTGTGACTCACCAGGGCATGGAATATCGTGTCATTATTCCCGGTTTTGTCCGGTTTTTTAAATAATTGTCCGGAAAATGTCCGAAACGCCCCCGAAAAGTGCGTTTTTCAGGAGAAGTTGTACTTTTACGTGCGACGACGTGTGTTGAGTACGCTTTGACATTGGGATGCACGGGACAGTCCCGGGACATCTCGTTGGCTTGAGAACGGGGAGCTTAAGGGTTCCGGTTAACCTGGAGCGGGCCAGTTAACAGATTTCGGTTAACTTCTAACGGATTTTGGCGATCCGGATTTGGGTACTTACAGAAAGTCTTTAAAAATAGCCTTGAAAATGGTTGGAAGGCCTTATGAAACTTTAACCAAAGTTTTCAAAACTTGGTAAATTAATCTGGAACCTTTATAGAAGGCTCTCAATGTGATGTCATGAATATGTAGGGCTTATTTTTGTTACATTGTGCCTATACGTGGTTACATATTCATGATTATTGGTTCATATAGTGCGTGAAATATATGTTGCACTACTTCATTGGTTTGAACATGAGTATTAATACCATGTTGTTGGATTGTTGTTATTCAATAGTGTTTAAATATATGTTGCACTATTGTGATGATTTAACATGAGTAATATTACCATGTTATGTATTGATATCCCAAAGTGTGGATTTATTTTCAAGTATCTATTATGTGCTTGAATGTGTTTATATCAGCTGATCAGTGGGGGTATAATGGAATACGATCACTTATGAGAAATTGTTCTATAAGGTGATCATATTACATTATACCTGTGACTATCCCCTTCTGTGGCCACAGACTGGGGTTGAATGCTTTTGTATTGAGCCAAAAGCCTTACAGATAGCTGCGGTTCTTATATGGTTCTCCGCATTAGGAGTCTTATAAGACGTGAATATGCCTAAGCAGTTCACAAATGAGTGGAGTTTTACTCCCGACGTTGTACGACTTATTGTTCAGACGAGAAAGGTAAAATGCGGTAACGTAATGTGTTTACCACTTTATCAATGTGATTATGAGCAACCTGATTATGTGTTACATATTTTATGGCATATTATTGCATCCATAATAGCTTATTGAGATTTATTCTCACCCCTTCTCCCTTTACTGTTTTAGATCCCGCTGAGACAGGAGGACCAGACCGGTGAGGCTGGAAAGGAGTTTGGACCGCTTACTTTTGGGTTGTCAGGGTATGTTATGGTTTGGGAGTTGGGAGTAGGTGGTGGATGTTATTCTTTTGGGGGAGATTTGTATATAAAACTTTTATAACACATTTTCAGTGTGTTTGTGTTGTAAGTAAATATGGGATTGATTTTCTTTCAAAGTTGGCTTTTGTAAGCCTTTACATTTGTAGTGTTTGTAACTAAAACAGGTTATGGCTTTTGAAAGATGGTTTATATACCGCCTTCAAGTGGAGAAGTTCATGTTGGTTTGTTAAAGTTACTTTTACTTTCAAGTTAATTAAACAAAAAGAAGTTTTTTTTTTAATGGAGGTGGTTTGGGACCCTCCAGCTTGGGGCACGAGTTTATAGGTCTCGGGTTGGGGAGACCCCACATACGTGGTCCCAAAGCCAGAGATCGGGAAGAAGAGTACTGACTCCAGGATAGAGCTTCTCTACAGCTTTTATGAAATAGATAAGGGGAACTACCAACTCACTCATGTCACTCCTCGAGAGAAGAAAACTCATGGATGGGAGCATTGGGCGATGGATCCTATAAGAGTGGCTTTCTTTTATGCCCAATTTGAAGCTGGGTTGAGACTCCCACTGGACCCCTTTATTTGTGAGTTTTCGGAGTGTATGAATGCTGTCCCCATGCAGATAGGAGCCAATTCTTGCAGTATACTTTGCCATGGTGTGCCGTTTCTTAGGATATGAGCCTTGTATGAAGGTGTTTAGGGAGTTCTTCAAGGTGGCTTTTGACAAGAGAACTCAGGGGTATAGTACTCCATTTAGGACTAAGGCCCCCAAGTTGTTTGTCAATCTCCCTGATAAAGTGACGGGCTGGAATACTCATATGATATTGGTCGAAAGCCGATCTGGCTGGGAGTTTCCTCTCCCCACTGCTGAGTTAATGAAGCTAAAGGAGGAGGGATACTGGGCCCCAGACTGGTGTAAGGATCTGTCCGATAGATTGCGGTTGGTCGCTAGTAGAGGGCCTATTAGTTGGGAGTTGCTGGGGAGCAATAAAAATAACTTCATACAGGCAGGGATGCTGATAGGAGATGACGACGTAGTTCCTCTAGCTCTAATTTTGAGAGAGCCCATGTATCCTGACTTGGTAACTCACGCACTAGGAAAGTTTTCTGATAAATGTGGATTGTGTCGTAAGACCCCTGACTACTGGATTAATGGCGAGCATGTTGGTGGTAAGTATTTACTTGCTTTTATACTTTAGCTCGTCAATTGATTGCTCGCATGTAGAACATTAGCTCGTACATGTTTTGCTCGCATGTAGAACATTAGCTCGTACATGTTTTGCTCCTGTGTAGAACTTTAGCTCCTACATACATGTAGAACTTTAGCTCGTACATACATGTAGAACTTTAGCTTGCACGTGTTTTGCTCGCTTGACAGTGTCTAGATAATTTATTTCTTACCCGTTTTTTGCAGTACTCACCCCCGAACAGCAAGCAAACATGGGTCGCATCGTAAGTACCAGTCAACGGAAGAAGAGTGCCAAGAACCATGGTGCAGCCAATGCTCGAGTTGGTAGGGAGAAGGAGGCCGAGGAGAGAAATAAGCTATTGCCCAAGGAGGGAGTGGGGATGGTCCCCCTTAAAGAGTTGGAGGTTTTAGACCCTGCAGGCACTGAGTCTCCCAAAGAGCAAGCTGGCGGTGCTGAGATGGCCGAGCAAAGTTCTGAACAGATGCATGTAGATGGTCCTCCAGCTGAGGGCGAGACTCTTGTGGTCGATCGGGAAGATGAAGAGGAAGAGGTTGACGACCGTCCTCTTAGTACCAAGAAGAGGTACAGGTTCAACCCCCCAGCTGATAGAGGGAAGGCCGTTAGCGGCAGAGGTCAACCCCCACTATCCCAACTTCCTATCCTGAGCTAGTTCAAGCTCGTGTGGACAAACTAAGTGATGTTCCTTTGCTTACTGGGGTGGATAGCTTGTGTAGGGAATACCCTGAGCTAGAGTTGGGAAGGTCGTGGTGAGGCAAGCTGCTGATCAGGACTTGGTGAGCAAGTTCACGAGCAAGGGATTGACTGTAGAGATGTTCCAAAGCCAGGTTGGAGCTTATCCATTCTGAGGTAATACTCTACGTTTTCTGATATAACTGTCATGCTCTCTTTTTGCTCGTATATTTCCATTAACCCCTTTTTAGTCATTCTGATCCTTTGTCTTTTTCACTGTAGTCTCTTGCCATAGTCGAGCTAGCTACCAGTTATTGGAAAGCAGCTGAGGAACAGGAGAAGCTCGCCAAAACCATGCTTGATCGCAAGTCCAAAGAGCTGGGGAAGATAGAGGATAACTATGCCAAGCTGAAGGAAGAGCATTCCGATCTGGATGCTGCTTATGAAGCGCAGAAGCTGGTCAAAGAGAATGTGGTAAAGGCCAAGGACGAAGCTTTGGAAAAATTGGGGGAGGTCGAGAAGGAGCTTGCGGCGACCTAAGCTGAGCTGGAGACGACCAAGAAGGTGCTCCTTAACCGAGATGAATTTCTGACGAAGCTGCAAGAAGATCACGTTTCAGCTCTTGCCAAATGGAAAGTGGAGGCTAACGTCCAAGCCAAAGCCATTGTAGAGTCATACAAAGACAGCGACGAGTGTCATGATAACATTAAGGCTCAAGCTTTCACATTCTACGATGTTGGTCGACGCCACATGGCTCGACGAATTCAGGTTGATCCCTCAGTTGATATTCCCCTTGAACAATTGGCAAAGTGGGCCTCACAAGAACAATATGATATGCAAGCCTGCCTAGGACATCCCCAACTTCCATATAATGACAATGATTTGGCTGCCATTGCTGAAGAGGATGTCGAGTTGGAGGCTGAGCCCTGGGTCGTACCTCCTATCGTCGAAGTGAACTTTAATACCATACTCAAAGAGCTCGAGGATGCCGAAGAGCCAGCCTTTGATGATGCTGTAGCGATGCGCGGATTTCTTTTAATCCTTTTTTTTTGAACATCTTTTGAGTCGCCACCTATATTATTCGTTTGGAAACATAGAAAAACCATTTTGAAAGATATTTTTGGGTTCGGGGCTTAGGTTATGGAATGGGAAGGTCAAGGAGCACCCATTCCACCCAATCCGGAGATCGGTCTTGCTAAAGAAAAGAGAGGCTTTCAAAAAGAAGAAGATTTCAATTAAAAATAAAATAAAGATCCATTTAACGGGGTTAAATGGAATGTAGGATTGATTGCTTTGAGACCATCCCCATGATTTAGGGAGGCTCTAGGCCGATCCTAGATTCTATATATTTATACCACTCTAACAATCAATTAGAAAGGAAATAGAGATTACCTTGCGTGAGGTGATTCGGGCAGAGTTTCGACTCAAGTTTAGAGTCGAATCTTGACACGGACAGAGCTTCGACTCAGTCCTTGTTCGGATCTTGATGTTTTTTTATCAACAAGTTTGACAAACAAACTTTTAGGTGATTTTAGGGGTGATTTACAGGAGTCTTTCAAGGAGAGAAACCAGTAAATGTAGGGGGTTTTTCTTAGGATTGTGGACCTCTCTGAAATACTGAAAGTCTTTAGGTATTTATAGGTGTTGGAGAGGTGTTAAAGATGAGATCAAACACCTTGAGAAGGTTCCAGACTCCAAAATTCATTGGTTGGCCGGATGGATGAATTTTTATCCCGAAAGAGGTTGAAATCGATGAGGAAACTGCTATCTGCCTTCTGCAGAACACCATTATCTCGCACGAGACACGCTATTCTGCGTGAGATAATGCAGTCTGTGGACAATTCTGCCATTCCCTCATTATCTCGTATGCAGTTTAGTCCCAAACTAATGGTGGTTAGTCAAAACTTAATGAAACATGACGAAATGGTGGATTTCTACTTCTTGAATCAAACCGAGACTTAGAGCGGTATAAATGTGATTTGATGGGTTCAGAATGGGGTATCTACAGAGCCCCTCATCGACAAGTTTTATGAAAGAAGTCATGTCGACGATAGAAAAGACATCATTCTGAACATCGGGATGGTGGGCCGCACGACTTCCTACATATCTCTATCGGATAATCAGACCATAACGTAGTTCAACTCCAAAACACGAAAAGGCTGCTTTAGGTATTTTGAAAATCATTTCGAAAATCCAGGAGATTTTGTTTTGAAAAGGTAAATTCATACTGAGGAATCAAATCAAGACCCAATTCTAAATGTACCTGTCTGTCTGAAGATTCGCCTGTCTGGGCTCCGAACCTGCGGGGAAATATGTTAGAAAACAAAGGCTTACCTATTCGATCTTTTGAGTCCTATCGGTTTTGTGACGATTCGCCTGTCTGGGCTCCGAATCGGGCTTTTTGTTGTTTGAGGATGATGATTCACCTGTTTGGGCATTGAATCGGGCTTTTGTGATGACGATCCACCTGTCTGGGCATTAGATCGGGCTTTTGTGTTGACGATCCACCTGTCTGGGCGTTGGGCCGGGCTTTTCTGTTGACGATCCACCTGTCTGGGCGTTGGACCGAGCTTTTGTATTGACGATCCACCTGTCTGGGCATTGGATCGAGCTTTTCTTTTGATGATCCACCTGTCTGGGCGTTGGACCAAGCTTTTCTTTTGACGATCCACCCGTCTGGGCTCTGAATCGTGTGGAATGAGTTGATCTCTGGATCAATCATTTTCGGGGGACTGGTGCCATATCAGGCGATCGTGCGAGTGTCACGTTTGGCTCGTTCCATTACTCGTGGTGCCAATTTTTCCACGTTTCCTTGCTAGTGTGTCACTTCCAAGGGTAAATGTGTCAAAATTTTGAATTTTGACGTTGTGTAGACGCTTATTGTCGAGGACAATTTCGTACATTTCCCGAAGGCATATCTCGCGCGAGATATCTTGTCTCGTGCGACACTTCTACTGTCGGGGCAATATAACAGCAGATGTTGTTTATTTTGAAAACATTTGTTTTCAAATTTCCTTTCCCACCTCAAGCCAAGGCAATTTTTTCCCACAATTTCTTGCGTGTTGCTCGTTGATTTCTTTTCCCAATCAACCCTCAATCCTTCCTCCTTCCAAAATCGATGAATCAAGAGAGAAAAAAAATCCAATTTTGGGGAGTTACTTGCTTGGAAAAGATTATCCCCGCGATGACCTCACTTTTGATAGGGAAGCGCACATTTCTACTGCCGTTCATGAAGGTTTGGTAAGAGCTTCTCTCTCAATTCTCGTTTCTTGTATTGCATTGCATTCGAATCCATGCTTTTTGAATCCCAATTTCATCAATGGCAGTTTTTCTTTTTTTTGTCTAGAACCTGGTTCTACCTTGCATGATTTGATTTTGTTGAATTTGTTTCTTGATTGACGTTGTATTGTGTGCGTAAGAGTCCCCTACATATCATGGATTGTAGGAGAGGTTGATCCGGGTAGTCAAATGCATCTTGGGGCATGCTTTTCTTGTACGCACGCCGAGTGTTTGATGAAATGCTTCAATGAGAAATTTCTTCTATTTCTTTGAATTTTTGCCATGGGATGTTGTCTAACATTGCTCTTTTGCTTTTCCTCTATTTTTGCAGTCGTACAGGCCAACCAAAAATTGCCGTGGGAGTCCGAAATTGTCCAGCGCCTTGTGGGACAAAATCAAGGGCCTCAATGGGGTTCGAGCTAGAATGGCTCAAACGGGGCTTTTGACCTTTGTCGATCACATCCAAGGGATAAGAGGGACTCCCCAAGTTCTTCGGGCAATCCTGGAGAGGTGGTGGGATACTACTCATACCGTGCACCTGCGCTTCGGGGAAGCTACCATGACCCCGACGGACTTTCTTGCTATTACGGGGCTAGAGTTTACCGGTGAGCCCCTTCCGAAGATTGCGGGTTATAAGCCTACGAGTCTGGCCGAATGGAGGCGGTTGATTGGTTTTGCCCCTAACAAGGTTAAGGGGTTTGCTGCTGAGTTGTCACCTCTCCGGTCTCAGCTTGAGGCTTATGCGCTTAAGCCAAATGCGAATACTGATCGGTTGGTGCGGGGTGCCCTCTGGTACATTCTGTCGGAGACCATTTTTGCGAACCACTCTTCTATGGCCCGTCTCTCCCTCTTGGGTTTGTTGGTTGATCTGGATGATGTGAGGACTTATGATTGGGGCTCAGCGGGGCTGGCCTTCTGCTATCACGCCATGGACGAGGCGTGTAGGCATACCAAGGATTCCCTATCAGGGTATTCTTATGCTTGGGAGGTATGCTCGACTCGTCTCTCTGTCTTTTATACGTACTCTTTGCTACGTATTTTGTCTTGAATACTGTTCTATTTTACGAGTACGAGATATGGGGCTATGTTGTCTTCGGGTTGTACAAGTTTGAGTTGGAGAGCCGGGACCCTCTGTTTCCGGATATCAGGAGATGGAGCCACCCCAATCGGAGTGTTGATGAGGAGGAGGATCAGGAGCGGACCCTGACGGTTGCAGAGGCGCAGGCCATGTTGGACGCCTTTGAGTATGAGCGGCTGGGCCTTTATCCATGGATCTTGGTGGAACGGGAGGTTCACCGTGCTTGGGATGCCACTGCGATGCAGAGGATGTTGGTGTCTCTGGAGGGGGATACACCATGTACTTGGGCGAGCGAGTCTTCCCTCAGCATGGCCGGGGTTCACTGCCATATAGGGTGCCAGCGGATCCGCAGAGGGCGATGTACCCTACCCACTTCATTCCAGATGATGATTATGCCGATCTTGTGGAGGGTTGTGCGGCGATGGCTCGTGTTGTCCGAGGAGCTTCCTATGCGGAGTTCTTGCCTCGACTGATGGGTCCCCTTCCGGTGGGTGCTAGGCGATCGCTTGCTCGGGGTTCCACCTCTGCCTCTGCCTCAGGTTCGTCAGCCCCTAGCACTTCTTCCCAGTATGCCGGTCCTCTGCCCTTCGCGCCAGATTATGGTACTCTAAGCTACACATATATGATGGGGAGTATGCCGATGATGGGCCACATCCCGATTCCGGACCATATTCCCGAGGGTTACCGCCTTCCATCTGATGTCTCCTCGGTACGTTTCTGTTCATACTATTTCACGTATTCGTCCATATAAGTGTATATGTCCGACTTCATCTGAACATCTCTTTTATTTCGTTATCAGATCACTATGTCTGCGGCTGATTATAACCGTGGGGCGAGCAGGATGGCGGGATTGATGTCCCTGGTGTCGGACCTGTCCGAGCGGCTGTTTCAGAAGGCGTCGTTGGCAGCTTCAACGGTGGCCTCTGCGGTGACCCCTACTTGTGGAGCCAAGAGGTCTAGGAGGGATGGCAGTCCCCTAGAGGTGATGGCGGAGGTGCCGGTGGCTCGGGCGATTTGATGGCGTGATCCCCTCCTTTTCTCCTCATTTGCTTTCTGAGAATTTGTAAATATTGGCCGTGTGGGCCCAGACAATTTTTCTTTTCTTTTTGGTGTACCTGTTAGCACGTAGGTAGCACAAAACAATGTTTTCTTAATTCCTAGTCCTAGGTCTAATTAGTTAGTTTATTTACTTTCTCGACTTCCGTGATTGAGAATGAAATGGCCATTTAGGCCACAGTTTTGAGCTTTATTTTGGTGTTGCGCTGCATGTTAGGAACTGTACGTGTAGGTTTTCGAGACTTGCTTCGTCAAGTCGGGGCTAGATCATTTGTTTGTGCAGAGTTGCTGCTGATTTTGCCGAAGCGATGTGTCGCGCGGGTCAAAGCATCTCGCGCGAGACACGCTACTCAGGCAGAATTCTTTTCCTTCTTCGAACAGGATTTTGTCAGTTTTCCCTATAAAAACACCCTGTAGTTCGGCCAGATAACTCATCCTAGCCTTTCAAACTCTAGAGATATTCTGTTAGGGTGGAGTTCTTGTCTTCTTTTTCAACCCTATAATCCATGGCTTCCAAGGAGATCGCCCCAGCGTCCATGATTGTTGATGATTTTTCTTTGCCATCTGATGTGATTGGAGCATTCAAGCAAGCATCAAGAGATTTTGTGAGGTCATTTCGCAATCTATCTCGCAATAGGTTTATAGCAGAATTCGGATTCAGAATCCTTTTCACCTTGAAGAATCACCAACCAGATTGGAATCTTTTGCAGGGTGCTGCTCAGTTTTGGGATCCTTCTGTTCATCTATTTAATTTTTCTCTTAATGAGATGGTGCCTACGGTTGAGGAATTCGCCATTATCTTGGATATGCCTTTGACTGGTGAGATTGCTGTTCCTAAATACAATAGGAATCATTCAGAGGCTTTGAACGAATTGCTAGGGATCCCCCTTGATACTTGCTATGAGTTAGTCCATCGCAGGTGGGTAGATTGCTCTTCTTTTCCTGAGCGCTTCAGCGGAGATTCAGATGACGAGGCTTTCCATGCTTATAAACGGAACTTTCTGGCCCTTTCTCTTTTTGGAGATGTTTTGTTCGTATGCAGGGATGGCTTGGTTGACTCCCCATTGGTGGAAATTGTTCTGCAGGCCCGAAAATGTTCTAGGAACATTATTCCGCTAATCTTGGGTGAAACCTTGCATGGTCTTGACGAGTTGCATAAGACTGGTTCCATGACTCAAGGGAGTCCTCTTTTGTTGACTATTTGGCTTAGGGAGCATCTCAAGTTGGTAGGTACTCCGTTGGAATATTCCCCATTCACATATCATACGAGGAAGTTGCTGATCAAGGATCTCTCGGTGGAGGAGTGGGCCAAGCTGATTGCGAAGACTGTAACTGCTGATATTATTTGGTGCCCACCCTATTGGAGATTGAACAAGTATGTTGCCAATACCAAGGGTTTTGACGGGGTTGTTCTCCCGAGTTTGCGAGATTCCTCCTTTTATTTTCCCAAGCGGGTGCTCCGTCAGTTTGGTCAGCAGCAGGACACTTATCTTTTCGGAGGGGCCTCTCGTGATATGTCTTATATCGGTGTAGAGTTTACGCAGGTGCTAGCTCAAGCATGGGGTGAAGGAACTAGTCGGGACCGCTGGTCGAACCTTCAGACTTTTGATGCAAGCGTCTTCTTATCTGACAAGTATTTGGATTGGTTCCTTCATACCGGTCATCATAGTGTGGAGAAGATTGATGATCTGTGGCTTTCACTATTAGGGGATTCTTTCGTAGCTAGCAGTATTTTGCAAAGGAGCGAGGCTGAATCTGATCCTGCTAATGTACGGACCGATCCAACCCAGGATTTTCTTGATAGGGATTGGTATGAGAGGCGAGGCAAAGGGATGCCTGGAAAGACGCAAGCTTTAGATAGGCCTAATGTCTTCAAGAGGCTTTCGGAGTCCGTCTTTACTCGTCTCGAGGGATGTTCTGCTTCGAAGGGCCCAAAACGCAAGAGAGATCGCGATGACGGTGGTGATCATGTCCGCCGGCCTACCAAGTCAATGAAAGGCTAGATCTTAAGGAGTACCAAGAGATTGCTTTGATAGATCAATAGTTTTATCTTATTAGTATTTTTTTTTCAAGATTGTTAGCTTAGCAAATTAGTCGTTGTGGTTAGGATTTCCCTTTTGTCATTAATAAAATGCATTTGATTAATAAAAAGGACAAAATTAGATTTATTTATTTGATTAGACCGAACCCGAGCGCTGCCTACGTTCCTCTTTTACAGCAATTAAATAAGAGGCTCAGGTCTAACGTAGTTCATTTTTGAGAGAAAAAGGACAAAATATGGTTTCAGACCGAGGGGTAATCTCGCGCGAGACAAGGCCCTTTTTTTTTCATGCACACCCTTTCTTTTGCCTAGACTTCCCTTTCGGGTTTTCAATTTAGCGGGCTTCTTTTCTTTTGCAAGCTCTAATTTTTGCCTAGGTCGTCCCCTTCAGGATTTTCAACCTAACGAGCGTTTTTCTTTTAAGAGGCCAAGTCACGCGAAGTATTTCTTGAGTTTGTCCATGTTGACTGGCTTCGGTAGCTGATCTCCGTCAAAGTCTACCAGCTGAAGGGCTCCCCCAGAGAATATCTTCTTTACGATGTAGGGTCCTATCCATCTTGGTCTCCACTTGCCTAGCGGGTTGAAAGGTCCAGGACGATGCTCACGGAGAACCAGGTCGCTGTAGCGTTGCGAGAAAGAAATTCTGGTTCCTTTTATTTTTTATGAGTCGCCACCTATATTATTTGATTGGAAACATAGAAAAACCATTTGAAAGAGATTTGAGTTCGGGGCTTAGGTTATGAAATGGGTAGGTTTAGAAGGCATCCATTTCACCCAATCCGGAGATCGGTCTTGCTAAAGAAAAGAGAGGTTTTTCAAAAGAAGAAGTAAAAAAAACGAATCTAAATACTACAAATAAAGGTCCATTTGACGAGGTCAAATGGAATGTAGAATCGATTGCTTCGAGACCGTCTCCATGATTTGGAGAGGCTCTAGGCCGATCCTAGATTCTATGGACTTATACCACTCTAACAATCAATTAGAAGGAAGATTAGGAATTACCTTGCGTGAGGTGATTTGGACAGAGTTTCGACTCGAGTTTAGAGTCGACCCTTCACACGGACAGAGCTTCGCCTTGGTCCTTGGTTTGGAGATTGATGCTTGTTTATCAACAAGGTTGACAAACAAACTATGAGGTGAGTTTTTAGGGTGATTTTGAGGGATTCCTTCAGGGAAAGAAAACGACAAAATGTGTGTGTTGTGTAAATTCGAGGTTTGGGATTTTCGACTTCCGACCCCCGATCCCTTGGAAGTCACCAAGTATTTATAGAGGTTGGATATGAAGAAGTGGAGAGTTAAAACCCTATCAGATGGTTCTAGAACTCCTCTCTCATTGGTTGGCCGGAGAGATAAAGTTTTATCCGGAAAGAGGTTGAAATCGACGAGGCGTCGTCCGCACTGCGCAGAGGGGGATATCTCGCGCGAGACACGCCATCTCGCGGCGAGATATTGCTCTGTGACAGCTTTTGTCCTTTCCTCGTTATCGCGTATGCAGTTTAGTCCCAAACTAACGGTAGTTAGTCAAAACTTAACGAAACATGACGAAATGGTGGATTTCTACTTCTTGACTCAAAGCGAGACTTAGAGTGGTATAAGTATGATCCGATGTGTTCAGAATGGGGTGTCTACAGAGCCCCTCGGCGACAAGTCTTATGAAAGAAGTCATGTCGACGATAGAAAAGACATCATTCTGAACATCGGGATGGTCGTGCCGCACGGCTGCCTACGTATCTCTATCGGAGAATCAGACCATGACGTAGTTCGACTCCAAAACACGAAAAGGCTGCTTTAGGTATTTTGAAAAATCATTTGAAAATCGTGGAGATTTTATTTTCGAAAAGGTAAATTCATACTGAGGAATCAAATCAAGACCCAATTCAGAATATACCTTTGTACGAAGATTCGCCTTTACGGGGCTCCGAACTCGCGGGAATATGTTAGAAAACAAAGGCTCACCTGTCCGGCCCTCTGAGTCCTGTCGATTTTGTGACGATTCGCCTTTCTGGGCTCCGAATCGGGCTTTTTGTTGTTGGGGATGACGATTCACCTGTTTGGGCGTTGAATCAGGCTTTTGGTTCGACGATCCACCTGTTTGGGCGTTGGACCGGGCTTTTCTGATGACGATCCACCCGTGCGGGCGTTGACCGGGCTTTTGATGACGATCCACTGTGCGGGCGTTGGACCAGGGCTTTTCTAATGACGATCCACTGTGCAGGGCGTTGGACCGGCCTTTTTGATGACGATCCACCTGTCTGGGCGTTGGACCGGGCTTTTCTGATGACGATCCACCTGTTTGGGCGTTGGACCGGCCTTTTTGATGACGATCCACCTGTCTGGGCGTTGGACCGGGCTTTTCTGATGACGCTCCACCTGTTTGGGCGTTGAATCATGTGGATTGAGTTGATCTTTGGACCACTCGGTTCTCGGGCGACTGGTGCCGTACCGGGTGATTGTGCGGGCGTCACGTTTGGCTCGTTCCGTGACTTGCGGTGCCGGTTTTTCCACGTTTCCTTGCTAGTTTATCATTTCCAAGGGTAAATGTGTCAAAATTTTGAACTTTGACGTTGCGTAGACGCTTATTGTCGGGGAAAATTTTGTCCTTTTCCAGAAGGTTTATCTCGCCGCGGGATAAGATATACCGCGCGAGATATCTACTGTCGGGGCATATAAACAGCAGCTCTTGTTTATTTTGAAAACATCTTTTTCAAAATTCCCTCCCTAGCTCGAGCCAAGGTCGCTTTCTTTGCAATTTTCTCGTGGATTTGCTTGGTGATTCTCCCCCTAATCCATTCTCAATCCCTCCTCCCTCCATAATCAATGGCTCAAGAACAAAGGAATCCTATCTTGGGGAGTTATTTACTAGGGAAGGATTATCCCCGCGATGATCTCACATTCGATAGGCACGCCCACATCTTTACCGCTGTCCAGGAGGGCTTGGTAAGAGCTTTTTTCTCAACTCTTGATTCTTGTATTGCATTGAGTTTGAACTCCCTTTCCCTTGAATTCAAATTTCATCAATGGCTTTTCTTTTTGTATATGCTTAGAACTAGGTTCTTTCTTGCATGCGTTGATTTTGTGCGTTTTCTTTGGATGTTTGTTGCTGCATAGTGTATGTATGAGTCTCCTACACATCATGGATTGTAGGAGAGGTTGATTCGGATTATGATTGACATCCTTGGGCAAGCTTTTCTTGTACGCACGCCAAGTGTTCGATGAAATGCCCCAATGAAATTTTTTTTCTATTTCATTGATTTCTTGACATGGAATAATTTCTAATGTTGCCCTCTCTGTTTTTCCTCTGTTTTGCAGTCGTATAAGCCAATTAAGAACTGTCGGGGGAGTCCGAAAATGGCTAAGGCGGTTTGGGACAAGATCAAGGATCTTGACGGCGTCCGAGCTAGGGTGGCCCAAACGGGTTTGTTGACTTTTGTTGACAATCTTCGGGGAATAAGGCGGACCCCCCAAGTTCTCCAGGCTATTCGGGAGAGGTGGTGGGACACTACCCACACGGTTCATTTGCGCTTCGGGGAAGCGACTATGACCCCGACTGACTTTCTGGCCATCACGGGATTGGAATTTATTGGCGATCCCCTGCCGAAGACTTCGGGTTATAAGCCTGCGGGTCCAGTCGTGTGGAGGCAGTTGATCGGTTTCGTCCCTAACAAGGTTAAGGGATTTGCTGCTGAGTTGACACCCCTCCGTCGTCAGATTGATGATTATGCTGAGAAGCCAAATGCAGTCACGGATCGACTGGTGAGGGGGGCCCTCTGGTACATTCTTTCCGAGACCATTTTTGCGAACCATTCTTCTACGGCCCGTCTTTCTCTGTTACGTTTGCTGGTTGACCTGGATGAGGTGAGCGGCTATGACTGGGGCTCAGCGGGACTGGCCTTCTGCTACCATGCCATGGATGAGGCATGTAGGCATACCAAGGATACTCTGTCGGGGTATTCTTATGCCTGGGAGGTATGCTCTTTGATTACATTTACATTTTTACGTACGTATGCTCTATCTGTGTTCCCTTCTTGAATACATTACATTTTCTTGTGCGAGATATGGGGCTACACTGTCCTTGGGCTGTATAGGTTTGAGCTGGAGAGCCGAGCCCCTTTATTTCCAGATATCAGGAGGTGGAGCCACCCGAATCGGAGCATTGATGAGGAGGTGGACCAGGATTGGACTCTGACGGTGGCGGAGGCGCGGGCCATGCTGGACACCTTTGAGTATGAGAGGTTGGGCCTGTATCCTTGGACCTTGTTAGAGCTGGAGGTGCATCGCGCTTGGGATGCTACCGGGATGCAGAGGATGCTGGCGTCTTTGGAGGGGGACACCATGTACCTTGGTGAGCGGGTCTTCCCACAGCATGGCCGGGGTAGACTACCATACGAGTGCTTAGGGGGATCCGCCGAGGTCGATGTATCCCACCCACTCTATTCTGGAGGATGATTATGCAGGTCTCTTGGTGGGTGATGCGGCGACGGCTTGCGTGATCCCCGGGGCTTCTTATGCGGAGTTTCTGCCTCGGTTGATGGGTCCTCTCCTGGTGGGGGATAGACGATCGCATGCTCGTGGCTCCGCCTGCGCACGCCTTCGGGTTCATCGCCCCTAGCACTTCCTCCCAGGCTACGGTTCTCTGCCTTTTGCCCCGGATTACGGCCCTTTGAGCTACACGTATATGATGGGGAGCATGCCGATGATGGGGCACATCCCGTCTCTGATCGAGATTCAGGGTTACCGCCTCCCGGGCGATGTCTCTTCGGTATGTTTCGTTTTGTCTTGTTTCTCGTATTCGTCCATATAAGTGTATATGTCCGACTCCATCGAGCATCTTCTTTTCTTTGATTGTCGAGTTACCATATCCGCGGCCGAATACAACCGTGGAGCGACCAAAATTTGGGTTGATGGCTTTGGTGTCGGACACGTCCGAGAGGCACATTCCGAGAAGGCTTCTTCGGCGGCCTCGACGGTGGCCTCGGCGATGACCCCTACTTGCGGGGCCAAGAGATCGAGGAGGGATGGTAGCCCCACGGTGGTGATGGCGGAGGTCTTTGGCGGCTCGAGCGACTTGATGGCGTGATCCTCCCCTTTTCTCTCTTTATCTGATGATTTGTACATATTGGCCATGTGGGCCCAGACAATTTTTCTTCTTTTAAATTTTTGTTAGGAACACGTAGGTAGCACAAAACAATGGTTTTTTTTCTTAGTCCCTAATCCTAGGTCTAATTAGTTTAATTAACTTTCTCGACTTTCCATGTGCTTTTCGGGAATGGGAATGGCCGATAGGCCGCAATTTTGAGCCTGAGTATGGTGTTTTATTGCATGTTATGAACTGTACACGCGGGTTTTCGAGACTTGCTTCGTCAAGTCGGGGCTAGATTCTTGTTTGAGTAGAGCTGGCTCTTGCTTTGCCGTAGGTATATCTCGCGCGAGATAAGGTGTCTCGCACGAGACACGCTACCCGACGAGAAATCTCTTCCTTTTTCGAACGGGATTTTGACAGTTTTCCCTATAAAATCACCTGTAGTCCGGCCGGATAACTCATTCTAGCCTTTCAAACTCTAGAGATATCTGTTAGGGTGAAACTCTTGTCTTCTTCTTCAACCCCGTGATCCATGGCTTCGAAGGAGATTGCCCCAACGTCCATGATTGTCGATGATTTTCTTTGTCCTCGAAGTGATTGCCTCTTTCAAGCAAGCATCAAGGGATTTTGTAAGGTCGTTTCGCAACCGGTCTTGCAATAAGTTTATCGCTTGAATTCGGATTTAGAATTCTTTTCACTTTGAAGAACCTCCAACCGGATTGGAAGTTATTGCGGGTCTTTGCTCGATTTTGGGATCCCTCTATTCATCTTTTCAATTTTTCTTTGAATGAGATGGTGCCTACCATGGAGGAATTCGCCATTATCTTGGATATGCCTTTGGTGGCGAGATTCTTTGTTCCTAAGTATCATAGGAATCATTCGGAGGCTTTGAACGAAATTGTTAGGGATCCCCCTTGATACTTGCTATGGGTTGGTTCACCGCAAGTGGGTTGATTGCTCCTCTTTTCCGGGACGCTTAGGCGGTGATTCGATGATGATGCTTTTCATGTCCATAAGCGGAACTTTCTGGCTCTTTCTCTTTTCGGAGATGTTTTGTTTACGTGTAGGGACGGCTTGGTCGATTCCCAGGCGGTGGAAGTTGTTACGCGAGGCTAGGAAACGTTCTAGGAACATTATTCCGCTAATCTTGGGTGAGACCCTTCATGGTCTTGATGAGCTGCATAGGGTGGCGTCATGACTCAAGGGAGTCCCCTCCTGTTGACAATTTGGCTTAGGGAGCATCTCAAGTTGATAGGTCCCCCATTGGAATATTCTCCTTTTTACATATCATACACGAAAGTTGTTGATCAAAGATCTTTCGGCGGATGAATGAAATTTGAGTTGATTGCGAAGACCGAAGCGCCGATATTCTCTGGTGTCCACCTTATTGGAGGTTGAACAAGTATGTTGCCAATACTAAGGGTTTTGACAGGGTTGTTCTTCCGGGTTTGCGAGATTCCTCCTTCTACTTTCCCAAGCGGGTGCTCCGTCAGTTTGGTCAGCAGCAGGACACTTATCTTTTCGAAGGAGCTTCTCGTGTAGTGTCTTATATTGGTGTAGAGTTTGCGCAGGTGCTAGCTCAAGCATGGGGTGAAGGAACTAATCGGGACCGTTGGTTGAACCTTCGGACTTTTAATGCAAGCATCTTCCTGTCTGACAAGTATTTGGATTGGTTCCTCCATATCGGTCATCCTAGTGCAGAGAAGATTGATGACTTGCGGCTTTCACTGCTAAGAGATTCTTTTGTGGCTAGCAGTATCTTGCGAAGGAGCGAGGCTCAGTCTGATCCTGCTAATGTGCGAACTGATCCTACTCAGGATTTTCTTGATGGGGATTGGTACGAGAGGCGAGGCAAGGGAATGCCTGGAAAGACGCAAGCTTTGGATAGGCCTCATGTCTTCAAGAGATTGTCGGAATCTGCCTTTAATCGTCTTGACTCTGTTTTTGATCGTCTCGAGGGATGCTCAGCTTCGAAAGGTTCAAAGCGCAAGAAGGATCACGAAGACGGTGGAGACCATGTTCGCCGGCCAACCAAGTTAATAAAAGGCTAGATCTTTAGGAGTACCAAGAGATTGCTTTGATAGATCAATTGTTTCTGCTTTATTATTTTTTTTTTTCAAGTTTGTTAGCTTAGCAAATTAGTCGTTGTGGTTAGGATTTCCCTATTGTCATTAATGAAACGCTTTCGATTAATAAAAGGGACAACTTTGATTTATTTATTTGATTAGACCGAACCCGAAGGCTGCCTACGTTCCTCTTTTACAGCAATTAAACAAGAGGCTCAGGTCCAACGTAGTTCATTTTTGAGAAAAGGACAAAATATGGCTCTAGGCCGTAGAGTAATCTCGCGCGAGATAAGCCCTCTTTTTTTTTTTTTTTTTTTTTATGCACACCCTTTCTTTTGCCTAGACCGCCCCTTCGGGTTTCGATCCAGCGGGCTTCTTTTCTTGTGCTAGCTCTAATTTTTGCCTAAGTTGTCCTTTAGGGATTTTCAACCTAGCGAGCGATTTATTCTTAGGGGGCCAAGTCACGCGAAGTACTTCTTGAGCTTGTCCATGTTGACCGGCTTCGGTAGTTGATCTCCGTCTAAGTCTACCCAGTGAAGGGCTCCCCGAGAGAATATCTTCTTCACAATGTAGGGTCCTATCCACCTTGGTCCCCACTTGCCTAATGGGTTGAAAGGTCAGGACGATGCTCACGGAGCACCCAGTCGCCTACTACGATGTTCCTTGTCTTGACCTTTTTGTTGAAAGCTCTTGCCATTCTTCTTTGGTAAGCTTGAGTGTGTTCGTTGCTTTCGGCCTTCTTTCGTCCAACGGGGCTAGCTCTTCGTATCTGCTTTCTAGCCGGTCGACTTCATTCACTTGGTTTTCTAGGAGAACCCTTAGTGATGGTATTTCCAATTCTATCGGTAAGACGGCCTCCATCCCGAATGTGAGGGCGTAGGGAGTTTCCTGTTTTGTTCGGGCCGAAGTGCGGTACCCCCATAGTGCGAATGGTAGCTTGTCGGGCAGTCTTTTCCAATGGCTGCCATTTTTCTCGATGATAGTCTCGATTGTTTTGTTCGCGGCTTCAAGCTTGCTCCGTTTGTTTGAGGCCTATAAGGAGATGACTTGTGTCTCGTGATTTTGTACTCGGTTAGTAGGCGATCGGTTTCCTTCTCGAAGTGTGACCCATTATTGGATATCATCTCTTGTGGAACCCCATATCGGCGAGATGACGTTGTGCTTGATGAATTACGCAACCTTCGGCATTCGAACTTTGTAGGAGGCGGCCTCGACCCATTTAGTGAAATAGTCGATGGCTACTAGGACGAAAGCAGTGTCCGTTGGCTCCTAGCGGGTGTGATCTTTCCAATCACGTCTATTCCCCATGTAGAGAACGACCAAGGTGAAGTCATTGGAGTACGGGAAGGAAGGCGGTGCGTCTTTGAAGATTGGCGTGTATCGACACTTGTGGCACTTTTTGACCATTTTGGTACGGTCGGCTTCCATGGTCGGCCAAAAGTACCCTTGTCGATGATCTTTTTGGCGAGCATGTTTCCGCTCATGTGGGTTCCACATATGCCTTGATGAACATGGTCCATTATTTCTGGGCCTCTTCCTCGGTGGCGCAAAGGAGGTTTCCTTGGGAATGTTTCTTGAATAATCGGCTGCGGTGATGACGTAATTGGCGGCCAACCTCTTAAGGGCAATCGAGTCTTCGGTCTGTCTCGGGTGGTATGGTTCCATCTAGGATGAAATACCAAATGTCGTGGTACCATGGTTTCCCTTCGGAGTTTTCAACGGCGGCACCTTTGGATAACCATTTGTCTTTGCGATCGTGAAGATCTATAACGGCGTAGTATGCGGGAGTTGTACGTTGTGTAATTTTGAAGGGTTTAAGCGCTTTTCCTTTAGGGATTTCAACCAAAGAAGCAAGTGTGTCTAGTGCGTCCGCAAACCGATTTTTGTCTCACGGGGAGATAGTGGAATGAGACATCTTGAAATTGATGCGCCAGTTCTTGGAGGTGGGTCTTGTATCTTTGAAGGGTTGGATCTTGGACCCTCCACTTCTTTAATGTATGATTGATGATCAATTGGGAATCCCCGAATACCTCGAGTTCAGTCACGTTGCGTTCTAGGGCTGCCTCCGGCCCCGCTATGCAAGCCTCGTGATTCTGCGGTATTGTTGGTGGCGTCAAAGTCAAGACGTCTTGCTAGTGGAGTGTAGATGTCGTTAGGGTCCACCATGATAACATTCCGATGCCAAACCCTCTCTTGTTGGCTGCGCCATCGAAAAATAATTGCCACTTATTTTCTTCTATGCTTAGGATGTCCTCATCGGGAATCGCGGGTCTTCCCCCTTCACTTCGTCGCAAGGAAATTCGGCCAAGCGATCTGCGAATACACTCCCTCCTCGACGGATTTACGAGTGACGTAAGTGATATCATACCCCGCGAGCATGAAGTACCATTTGGCTAGTCTCGAAGACAAATTTGATTTGTCTAGGATATATTTGATGGATCCATCTTTGCGATGAGACGGTTTGGAAAGGCTTCCATATAGTGCTTTAACCTTTGTGATACCCAGACGAGAGCGGCGCACGACTTGTCGAGTGGAGAGTAGTTGATTTCACCGCCTTGGAATCTGCGGGTGACAAAGTAGATGGCATTTTCTCGTGTGCGAGGCCGGTTGTTCTTGAGCAAGCATAGCCCCTAATGCGTTGTACATGATTGTGAGGTACAACTTCAAGGGCTTCTCCTTGTGTGGTGGAACCAGGGATAGGTGGGGAAGTCAAGTAGTGCTTAACTTTCTCGAATGCTTCTTGACATTCTTCGGTCCATTCTTGAGGTGCGTTTTTCTTAAGTAGCTTAAAGATAGGGTCGCACATTGTAGTCAGGATTGATTAATGAATCGGCGATATATTGGAGTCTCGCCCATGAATCCCTTTACTTCTTTCTCGTGTCCGGGTGGAGGCATGTACGTGATGGCCTTTATCATGGCGGGATCTCGCTTCTATGCCGCGTTACGTGACCATGTATCCCAAGACTTTCCCTTTGACTACTCCGAATGAGCATTTGGCGGGGTTGAGTCTCATTTGTCTTTGTCTCGCCGATTGAAGAATTTTCTCGAGATCTCCGAAGTGTTGGCCATCTGTCCCCTTCGAGTGGATAATCATGTCGTCCACATACACCTCTATTTCTTTATGGATTATGTCGTGGAATAGTGTCGTGATCGCTCTCGATAGAGTAGCCCTGCGTTCTTGAGACCAAACGGCATGGCCGTGTAGCGTAACGTTCCCCAAGGTGTGGTGAATGCTTTGTTTTGTCTTTGGTCCTCTTACGCCATGAGGATTTGGTTATACCTGCGAACCCGTCGACGAATGAGCGGCCCTCGTATGCTGCTGTGGCATCAACCAACATGTCTATGTTTGGTAGTGGGAAGTCATCTTTAGGGGATGCCTTGTTCAAGTCTCTGAAATCAACACAGACCCGTATTTTCCCGTTCGACTTGGCTACTTGCACTGTGTTTGCCTAACCATTAGGATATTCAATCACTTTGATGAACCCTACATTCAAGAGTTTCATGATTTCTTCTTTCACTTGCATTGACCATTCCGGCTTGATTCTGCGTAGTTTCTGCTTGACCGGCTTGGCGTTGGGTAGCAGTGGTATCTTGTGTTCTACAACCGATCGATTCAACCCGGGCATATCTTTGTAGGACCAAGCGAATACGTCGACATATTCTACGAGGAGTTGGGTCAAGGTTTCTCTGTCTTCCCTTGAAGAAGCCGCCGATCTTTGTTTCTCTCGGGGTCTTCCATTGTCCCAAGATTAACCGTTTGCATTTCCTCGTCGTCAACTGGGGCCATTCTTTCCACAACGACCTACTTGCTTAGCTAATTCTTTTAAGATTTGTTCGTTATCTTGATCTATCTCATCGTATGATTCATTATTAACGTGTTCGTTATATTGATTATTATTAGTTAATTCATCATTTACGATGTTAGCAATCTCGTGGTACTCGGAAAGATCAAAGTTTTCATTAAGGAAGTAAGGGAATACATGTTCGGCCACCGCCTCGATTTCCTCTTGAGTGAGTTCATCGGAGGTGGAGCCTCGCTTCTAATGTAAAAGTTGTAGGGCCTATCTTCCCGCGAGGGTGGGGAGTGCAACCAAGCTCTTTGATCATGAAGTCTTCATCAACAACCTGGTCCTCCGGTGACGTGCCGTTTAGAATTGGCTTATCACATTTCGTATTAGTCTTGTGTAGTCGGTAGTTGGAGCGTCCCCCTTGGATATTGCATGAATCAGTCTGGCTGTCTTCTAACCGCACACAGGTCTTGGAACTGCCGCAAAGCATGTCTTCTCCCAACACAAAGTCCCATTCGATTGTCATTTTACGCCTTCGTGCCCCACAAATCATTAGGGATCGGTGGGACGGATTCTGTTTCATCCGGAGAAGCATCGCAGCCGTTGAAGATTTCAAAGCCCGGTTGGCGCTTTCCTTTATCATCACCCATGGTTCTGAAAAGATAAAGTAGGGAATACTTTCCCCTTCTCGAACAAAGTAGCCATTGAGTGTCCTTCGATATGGTTTGAGGTTGCAATCCTTGGACTTTGGGTCGTTGCAGTCTTTGTACGAGGTTCCTTCCCACTTGATTTGAGTGAAGCCCCACTCTTCTATGTCATCTTCATCGTGGATGGAGATGTCGTATCCTAGTCCATGCTTTGTGTGAGGCGGGGGGACCGGTGGTGGTTCCGTTATTCCTTGTAAGTGCTTTCCAAGCCCCAATCCAGGAAAGTACCCTTTTGCTAGCATCATTCTCCAGACAGGAAGGCTTCCGGAAAACCTAAGTGCCTTTGAGTAGTCGTTCTCGTTGTAAGTGTTTATGACATTCACAATGCTTTCTTAAAGAATTAATCAGAATTGAAAAGGGAAATACTGACTAACTATTAATGAAAAGCAAACTTGATACTCTTGCCCACAAATGAGAGTTTCAGGCAAGTAGTACCTGACTAAACTAGACTAGACTAATAATTGTTTCTCTTGCAACTAAAAGTAAATAACTGAAAAGAAAAGGGACTCCTCATTTGTTTGAATTCATCCAAACTATTCCACCACTTGGACAAACTCTGATGGCATCGTTGTCAATCAAGTCTTGGACTGCATTCTTCAGGTTGAAACAATTATTGGTGTGATGACCATGGCATTGGTGATAGTAGCAGTAGAGGTGTGGAGATCGTCCTTCCCTCTTAGGTTGGTAACCTTCCATTGGGCTTAGCTTTCCTTCCTTGTGAAGACTTCTGAAGAGATGACCGAGAGTGATGTTTCCAATGTCGGAGAAGACTCTACCCTTTCTTCGCTTAGCCATTTGATTGTGGAGGTCTCGAATGTGGTTCTCATAGTGTTGCACGAAGACGTTGTGGTGAGCCTGATATTCTTCCTCCATTTGCTCTTTGAGGTCACGGTAGAGGGTATTGAGGAAAAACTTGACCCTTCCATCAATGTCATCTTCAACGTGGGCTTCAAGGTTGATGCACTTTTGGGTCATATCTTCGAGTTCGCTTTTGACCTCTTCAAGTTCTTCAATCAGCATCTTTGTCTTGTCGGCTTGGATGGATTCTTCCAAGTTGTGCCATGCATCGTTGTCCTCAATTTGCTGTAGGGCTTTGGCAAGTTGAGTTTTGATGTCACTTAGCTCTTCTTGCACGGATGACCGCCCACTTTGTCGGAATCACTTTCCATCTTCCGAAAATCCCTAGCAATGCGAGTGGCGAGCAAATCGAAAGCTTCTCTCCAACCTTCCACGTGCTCCATTTCAAATGGACAAGAGACTTGGTCAAATCTTGGAGAGTGGGTTGTTCGCGGCTTCCCTTGGTCATGACGTACTTTCCGGTAGACATTGTGTTGGGAGTCTTGGAGTTGAGTAGCTTCGGAAAACTGACAGAAGATATGCAGATATCAGGATCTAGCCCCAACGAGTCGGAAGCAGGCTTAAATGGCTCAGGCTCAAATTCAGCAGACAGAAGCATTATCTCGTGCGAGATTAGTAATCCCGCGCGAGATAATCACACGGAAAGTCGATTTTTATTTAGCCCTAATTTTTGGTCGAAACGGAAAGTCCGTTTTGAGGGGTTTCTAAGGCCTTTATCAGAACCTAACGACTAAGCAATCAATCCGATTTTTGTAAAACAAAGCCATGTAAGATTGTTTTTTGAAGGATTATATGCATATATTTTTTTTTTGAAGGGACATCCAAAGGGACTTTTTCCGAAGGGACTTTTTCCGAAGGGACTTTTTCCGAATCCTTTCTTATTGTCAATTTTACATGGCTTTGTTTTGATCAAAAACAAGAAGAGATCACCGAGTCAAAACCGACCGGTCACGGAGTGATCCTAAAAAGTCAATCTACATGAGAATGTGGCGATGCAGGGCTGGAAGGCTAGGCTCCCCGCGATATGAAAATCTAAGTGGATTGAATACGCGGAGTGGGATTGTCCAACTTCGGAGAGACCGGCGACTAGGTGGTTACCGTCATCCGTCCTTAGTGTGGGTCCCGGGTTTATAGAGGGTATGCAGTGCAATGACAGTTATAGTATGATGTGCGCGTGTGTGATAGTCAATCTATGTGATAGAGTAAAATAGAAAGTTTTTTTTTTGATAGTCAAAAGAGAAAACAGATAGTGGCCGCACCAAGTGGTTGCCTACGTTTCTCCCAATCTAGGAAGACTCAGGCCGTCGTAGTTCCACATAAAGAGAGATAAATAATTTAATTTACAACTCCCGAATCCCCAATGGACCGGACTTTAATTAAATAAAACCCAATCACACGCAGTTCATAAATAATAATCAATTATTTAAGGAAAATAAAGGTCCGAGTTCTACACCTTAAGGGAGGCCTTAAGATGCAGAAACTCTGCAGATAATGAATTCTGGGATCCCCCTTGCGTGTTCGACTCTCGTCTTGGATTATGAGATGAACGGGAGAAATCAGAAAACAACCAGATTGCCGAGGCGATATCTCGCGCGAGATATGATATCTCGTGCGAGATATGCCTCATCTGAGAGCAGAAAATCGAATTTACAATTTTTTTTTGAAAACCTCTCTTTTAATTTTGACGCAAGTTTAAGCCTCTTAATTTTCAGTCCCCAGCAGAGTCGCCACTGTAGCGTTGCGAGAAAGAAATTCTGGTTCCTTTTATTTTTTATGAGTCGCCACCTATATTATTTGATTGGAAACATAGAAAAATCATTTGAAAGAGATTTGAGTTCGGGGCTTAGGTTATGAAATGGGTAGGTTTAGAAGGCATCCATTTCACCCAATCCGGAGATCGGTCTTGCTAAAGAAAAGAGAGGTTTTTCAAAAGAAGAAGTAAAAAAAATGAATCTAAATACTACAAATAAAGGTCCATTTGACGAGGTCAAATGGAATGTAGAATCTATTGCTTCGAGACCGTCTCCATGATTTGGAGAGGCTCTAGGCCGATCCTAGATTCTATGGACTTATACCACTCTAACAATCAATTAGAAGGAAGTTTAGGAATTACCTTGCGTGAGGTGATTTGGGCAGAGTTTTGACTCAAGTTTAGAGTCGACCCTTCACACGGACAGAGCTTCGCCTCGGTCCTTGGTTTGGAGATTGATGCTTGTTTATCAACAAGGTTGACAAACAAACTATGAGGATAGTTTTAGGGTGATTTTGAGGGATTCCTTCAGGGAAAGAAAACGACAAAATGTGTGTGTTGTGTAAATTCGAGGTTTGGGATTTTCGACTTCCGACCCCCGATCCCTTGGAAGTCACCAAGTATTTATAGAGGTTGGATATGAAGAAGTGGAGAGTTAAAACCCTATCAGATGGTTCTAGAACTCCTCTCTCATTGGTTGGCCGGAGAGATAAAGTTTTATCCCGGAAAGAGGTTGAAATCGACGAGGGAACTGTCGTCTGCAATCTGCAGAGGGGGGATATCTCGCGCGAGACACGCCATCTCGCGGCGAGATATTGCTCCTGTGGACAGTTTTGTCCTTTCCTCGTTATCTCGTATGCAGTTTAGTCCCAAACTAACGGTAGTTAGTCAAAACTTAACGAAACATGATGAAATGGTGGATTTCTACTTCTTGACTCAAAGCGAGACTTAGAGTGGTATAAGTATGATCCGATGTGTTCAGAATGGGGTGTCTACAGTCGCCTACTCTGATATTCCTTGTCTTGACCTTTTTGTTGAAAGCTCTTGCCATTCTTCTTTGGTAAGCTTGAGTGTGCTCGGCTGCTTTCAGCCTCCTTTCGTCTAGCAAGGCTAACTCTTCGTATCTGCTTTCTAGCCAGTCGACTTCATTCACTTGGTTCTCTAGGAGAACCCTTAGTGATGGTATTTCCAATTCTATTGGTAAGACAGCCTCCATTCCGAATGTGAGGGCGTAGGGAGTCTCTCCTGTAGCTGTTCGGACTGATGTGTGGTATCCCCATAGTGCGAAGGGTAACTTGTCGAGCCAGTCTTTCCCAATGATTGCCACTTTTCTGATGATGGTTTCGATTGTTTTGTTTGCGGCTTCAACTGCTCCATTCGTCTGAGGCCTGTAAGGAGATGATTTGTGCCTTGTGATTTTGTATTCGGTTAGGAGGCGATCGGTTTCCTTCTTGAAGTGCGAGCCACTATTGGATATCATCTCTTGCGGGACCCCATATCGGCAGATGATGTTGTGCGTGATGAATTCTGCAACCTTTCTGGCATTCAAAACTTTGTAGGAGGCGACCTCGACCCATTTAGTGAAATAGTCGATGGCTACTAGGACGAAACAGTGTCCATTGGCTCCTGTGGGTGTGACCTTTCCAATCACATCTATACCCCATGTCGAGAACGGCCAAGGAGAAGTCATAGGGTACAACAAGGAAGGCGGTGCATGCTGAAGGTTGGCATGTATCTGACACTTATGGCAATTCTTGACCATTCTGGTACAGTCGGCTTCCATGGTTAGCCAAAAGTACCTTGTCTGATGATCTTTTTGGCGAGCATGTTTCCGCTCATGTGGGTTCCACATATGCCTTGATGAACATGGTCCATTATTTCTCGGGCCTCTTCTTCGGTGGCACAAAGGAGGTTTCCTTGGGAATGTTTCTTGAATAGACGGCCAGCAATGATGGAGTAATTAGCGGCCAGCCTCTTAAGGGCGATCTGAGTCTTCTGGTCTGTCTCAGGTGGGATGGTTCCATCTAGGATGAAATGCCAAATATCATGGTACCATGGTTTCTCTTCGGAGTCCTCAACGATGGCACATTCGGATAACCATTTGTCTTTGCAGTCATGGAGATCTATAACGGCGCAGTAGGCAGGAGTTGAGCGCCGTGTTATTTTGAAGGGTTTGACTGCCTTTCCTTTAGGGATTTCGACCAAGGAAGCGAGTGTAGCCAATGCGTCAGCAAACCGGTTTTTGTCTCTAGGAAGATAGTGGAATGAGATATCCTGAAATTGTTGCACCAACTCTTGGAGGTGGGCATTGTATCTTTGAAGGGTCGGATCTTGGATCCTCCACTTCTTCAGTGTCTGATTGATGATTAACTGGGAGTCCCCAAATACCTCAAGTTCAATCACGTTGCGCTCTAGGGATGCCTCAAGCCCCGCTATGCAAGCTTCATATTCTGCAGTTTTGTTGGTGGCGTCAAAGTCAAGACGTATTTCTAGTGGAGTGTAGATGTCGTCGGGATCTACTAACAACATTCCAATGCCGAACCCTCTCTTGTTGGCTGCGCCATCGAAAAATAATTGCCACTTATTTTCGTCTTCTATACTCATGATGTCTTCATCAGGGAATCGCGGGTCTTCCCCCTTCACTTCGTCGCAAGGAAATTCGGCCAACTGATTTACGAATACACTCCCCCTGATGGATTTCTGAGTGACGTAAGTGATATCATATCCCGCGAGCATGAAGTACCATTTAGCCAGTCTCGAAGACAAATTGGATTTGTCTAGGATGTATTTCAAAGGATCCATTCTTGCAATGAGGCGAACTGGGAAGACTTCCATATAGTGCTTTAGCCTTTGTGATACCCAAACAAGAGCAGCGCAAGATTTGTCGAGTGGAAAGTAGTTGATTTCGCTGCCTTAGAATCTGCGACTGACAAAGTAGATGGCATTCTCTGTGTGTGAAGCAGGCTGTTCTTGAGCGAGCATGGCCCCTAGCGCATTGTCAGTAACCGTGAGGTATAGCTTTAAGGGATTTTCCTTGTGTGGTGGAACCAGGATGGGTGGGGAAGTTAAGTAATGCTTGACATCCTCGAATGCTTCTTGACATTCCTCGGTCCACTCTTGAGGTGCGTTTTTCTTAAGTAGCTTGAAGAAAGCATCGCACATTGTAGTCAGTTGATTGATGAATCGACTGATATACTAGAGTCTGCCCATGAATCCCTTTACTTCTTTCTGCGTTCTGGGTGGAGGCATGTCTATGATGGCCTTTATCTTGGCGGGGTCTGCTTCTATGCCACGCTCGGTGACCATGTACCCTAAGAATTTCCCCTTGACCACTCCGAATGAGTATTTTGCGGGGTTGAGCCTCATCTTGTGTTGTCTCAGTCGATTGAAGAATTTTCTGAGATCTCTGAAGTGCTGACCATCTGTCCCTTTTGAGTGGATAATCATGTCGTCCACGTACACCTCTATTTCTTTGTGGATCATGTCATGGAATAGTGTCGTGACTGCCCTTTGGTAAGTAGCCCCAGCGTTCTTGAGACCAAACGGCATGACCGTGTAACAGAACGTCCCCCAAGGTGTGGTGAATGCTGTCTTGTGTTGATCCTCCTCTGCCATGAGGATTTGGTTATACCCTGCAAAGCAATCGACGAATGAGCGGACTTCGTATGCTGTTGTGGCGTCGACCAACATGTCTATGTTTGGTAGTGGGAAGTCATCTTTAGGGGATGCCTTGTTCAAGTCTCTGAAATCTACACAGACTCGTATTTTCCCGTTCGACTTGGCTACTTGGACCGTGTTTGCCAGCCATTCCGGATACTCGATTACTTTGATAAACCCCACGTTCAAGAGTTTCATGATCTCTTCTTTCACTTGCATTGACCATTCTGGCTTGATTATGCGCAGTTTCTGTTTGACTGGCTTGGCGTTAGGTAGCAGCGGTATCTTGTGTTCCACAATTGACTGATTCAACCCAGGCATATCTTTGTAGGACCAAGCAAAGACGTCGACATATTCTCTGAGGAGCTGCGTCAAGGTTTCTCTGTCTTCCCCCTTGAAGAAGCTGCCGATCTTTGTTTCTCTGGGGTCTTCTGTTGTCCCAAGATTAACCGTTTGCATTTCCTCATTGTCAATAGGGCCATTCTTTCCATAACGACCTACTTGCTTTGCTAATTCTTTTAAAATTTGTTCGTTTTCTTGATCTATCTCATCGTATGATTCATTATTAACTTGTTCGTTATATTGATTATTATTAGTTAATTCATCATTCACGATGTTAGCAATCTCAGGGTACTCGGAAAGATCAAAGTTTTCATTAAGGAAGTAAGGGAATACATGGTCGGCCACTGCCTCGATTTCCTCTTGAGTGAGTTCATCAGAGGGGGAGCCTGCTTCTAATGTGAAAGTTACAGGGCCTATCTTCCTGCGGGGATGGGGAGTACAACCAAGCTCTTTGATCATGAAGTCTTCGTCAACAACTGGTCCTCCGGTGACGTGCCAGTTTAGAATTGGCTCATCACATTTCTGTATTAGCCTTGTGTAATCAATAGTTGGAGCGTCCCCCTTGGAGATTGCATGGATCTGGCTGTCTTCTAACCGGCACAGGTCTTCAAACTGTCGCAGCATGTCTTCTCCCAATGCAAAGTCCCATTTGCTGGTCGTTTCTGCCTTCATGCCCCATAAATCTTTAGGGATTAGTGAGACGGTTTCTGTTTCATCTGGTGAAGCATCGCAATCGCTGAAGATTTCAAATCCCGGTTGGCGCTTTCCTTTATTGTCAGTCCATGGTTCTGAAAAGATAAAGTAGGGGATGCTTTCCCCTTCCCGGACGAAGTAGCCATTGAGTGTCTTTCGATATGGCTCGAGGTTGCAATCTTTGACCTTTGGGTCATTGTGGCCTTTGTATGCGGTTCCTTCCCACTTGACTTGAGTGAAGTCCCACTCTTCTTCGTCATTTCCATCGTGGATGGAAGTGATGTATCCTAGGCCATGCTTCGTATGTGGTGGGGGAACCGGTGGTGGTTCCGTCATCCCTTGCAAGTGTTTTCCAAGTCGCAAGCTAGGGAAGTATCCTTTTGCTTGCATCATTCTCCAAATAGGAAGGTTTTCAAAAAACCGAAGTGCCTTGGAGTAATCATTTTCGTTGCAAGTTTCTATGACATTCACCGTGCTTTAAATAAGTAATCAGAATTGAAAGGAAAATACTGTCTAACTATTATTGAAAAGCAAACTTGATACTCTTGCCCACAAATTAAGATTTTAGGCAAGTAGTACCCAAACTAGACTAGACTACCGATCATTTCTTTTTGCAAATAAAAGTAAATAACTGAAAGGAAAAAAAGATTTCATTCCTCTAACTCTTCCAACTTATGGCACCTCCGCTAGGAGCAATTTTGACGAGACCACTGTCAATTAAATCTTGGATTGCATTCTTTAGGTTGAAACAATCATTGGTATGGTGGCCATAGCATTGATGGTAGAAGCAGTAGAGGTGTGGAGCTCGTCCTTCTCTCTTGGGTATGTAACTTTCTATTGGCTTCATCTTTCCATCCTTGTGAAGACTTCTGAACAGATGACCGAGAGAGATCCTTCTAATGTCGGAGAAGATCCTACCCTTCCTTCGCTTAGCCATTTGATTGTGGAGGTCTCGAATATGGTTCTCGTAGTGTTGCACAAAGACGTTGTGGCGAGACTGATATTCTGCTTCCATTTGCTCCTTGAGGTCACGGTAAAGAGTATTGAGGCAATACTTGACCCTCTCATCAATGTCATCTTCAATGTGGGCTTCGAGAGTGATACACTTTTGGGTCATAGCCTCGAGTTCGCTTTTGACCTCTTCAAGTTCTTCAATCAGCATCTTTGTCTTGTCAGCTTGGATGGATTCTTCCAAGTTGTGCCATGCATCGTTGTTGTCAATTTGCTGCAGGGCTTTGGCGAGTTGAGCCTTGATGTCACTTAGCTCTTCTTGCACAGATGATTGCCCGCTGTCGGAGCCACTTTCCATCTTCCGGAAATCTCTAGCAATGCGGGTGGAAGGTAAATCGAAGGCTTCTCTCCAACCTTCCACATGTTCCATTTCAGCGACAAGGGACTTGGTCAACTCTTGCAGAGTTTGTTGTTCAAGGTCCTTCTTGGTGATGACGTGCTTTTCAGTAGACATTGTGTTGGGAGTCTTGAAGTTGAGTAGCTTCGGAAAACTGACAGAAGAGATGCAGAGATGACGTCAGGATCATATCTAGCCCCAACGAGTCGGAAGCAGGCTTAAATGGTTTAGGCTCAAACACAGCAATCAGGGGCCTTATCTCGCACGAGACATGTAGTCACGCACGAGACAAACACACGGAAATTCGATTTTTATTAGACCTAATTTTTTGTCGGAACGGAGAATCCGTTTTGAGGGGTTTCTAAGGCTTTTATCAGAACCTAATGACTAAGCAATCAATCCGATTTTTGTAAAACAAAGCCATGTAAGATTTGTTTTTGAAGGATATATATTTTTTCTTTTAAAGGGACATCCGAAAGGGTCATTCCGAAGGGACTTTTCCGAAGGGACTTTTTCGAGGGACTTTTCCGATTCCTTCTTTATTGTCAATTTTACATGGCTTTATTTTAGTCAAAAACAAGAAAAGATCACCGAGTCAAACCGACCGGTCACAGAGTGATCCTAGAAAGACAATCTACATGAAAATGTGGCGATGCAAGGTTGGAAGGCTAGGCTCCCCGCGATATGAAAATCTAGGTGGATTGAATACGCGGAGTGGGATGATCCAACTTCGGAGAGACCGGCGACTAGGTGGTTACCGTCATCCGTCCTTAGTGTGGGTCCCGGGTTTATAGAGGGTATGCAGTGCAATGACAGATATAACATGAGTGCGCGTGTGTGATAGTCAATCTAGGTGATAGATAAAAATAGAGATTTTTTTTTGAAAAATAAAAGAAAAACAAATAGTGGTCGCACCAAATGATTGCCTACGTTTCTCCCAATTTAGGAAGACTCAGGCCATCGTAGTTCAAAATAATGAGAAAGAGAGAGAGAGAGAGATGAATAAATTAATTACAACTCCCGAATTCCCAATGGACCGGACTTTAATAAAATAAAACCCAATCACACGCAGTTTATGAATAACAATCAATTATTTAAACTAAAATACGGATTCGAGTTCGACATCTTAAGGGAGGCCTTAAGATGAGGGAACTCTGCAGATAATGAATTCTGGGATCCCCCTTGCATGTTCGACTCTTGTCTTGGACTTTGAGATGAACAGGGAAAATCAGAAGACACCAGATTGTCGAAGCGATATCTCGCGCGGGATAAGATATCTCATGCTAGATATGCCTGATCTGGAGCAAAAAAATGAATTTATTTATTTATTTTTGAAAACCTCTCTTTTAATTTTGACGCAAGTTTAAGCCTCTTAATTAACTTCCCCAGCGGAGTCGCCACTGTAGCGATGCGCGGATTTCTTTTTATCCTTTTTTTTTTAACATCTTTTGAGTCGCCACCTATATTATTCGTTTGGAAACATAGAAAAACCATTTTGAAAGAGATTTTTGGGTTCGGGGCTTAGGTTATGGAATGGGAAGGTCAAGGAGCACCCATTCCACACAATCCGGAGATTGGTCTTGCTAAAGAAAAGAGAGGTTTTTAAAAAGAAGAAGATTTCAATTAAAAATAAAATAAAGATCCATTTAACGGGGTTAAACGGAATGTAGGATCGATTGCTTCGAGAACATCCCCATGATTTAGGGAGGCTCTAGGCCGATCCTAGATTCTATGTATTTATACCACTCTAACAATCAATTAGAAAGGAAATAGAGATTACCTTGCGTGAGGTGATTCGGGCAGAGTTTTGACTCAAGTTTAGAGACGAATCTTGACACGGACAGAGCTCCACCTCAGTCCTTGATTCGGATCTTGATGTTTGTTTATCAACAAGGTTGACAAACAAACTTTGAGATGATTTTAGGGGTGATTTACAGGAGTCTTTCAAGGAGAGAAACCAGTAAATGTAGGGGGGTTTTCTTAGGATTGTGGACCTCTCTGAAATACTGAAAGTCTTCAGGTATTTATAGGTGTTAGAGAGGTGTTGAAGATGAGATCAAACACCTTGAGAAGGTTCCAGACTCCAAAATTCATTGGTTGGCCGGATGGATGAAGTTTTATCCCGAAAGAGGTTGAAATCGACGAGGAAACTGCTATCTGCCTTCTGCAGAACACCATTATCTCGCGCGAGACACACCATTCCGCGCTAGATAATGCAGTCTGTGGACAATTCTGCCCTTCCCTCGTTATCTCGTATGCAGTTTAGTCCCAAACTAATGGTGGTTAGTCAAAACTTAATGAAACATGACGAAATGGTGGATTTCTACTTCTTGACTCAAAGGGAGACTTAGAGCGGTATAAATGTGATCCAATGGGTTCAGAATGGGGTGTCTACAGATGCCACCCCAAAGTATGCCTTTACTGAATCTAGAAAGCTTACCGATCTTCAACAAAAAGAGAAGGATTTAGCTACTACCAGCTATCCAACTGGCACCGATCCAATTGCTTGATTTTATTTAGATGGTTATGTAATGAAACAAGTCCCAAAACAATTTTTCTTTTTGCTTTTAAGTAGTTTGTGCCTTGGCCCCACTTTTTGGGAGGCATACTAACTCTTAACTTTTATTTGCTCAAGTCCTGGCCCGCTTTGGGGGACTTAGTTTTATTTAATTGTAGTTGACTTTTGCTTGAATCTATTTTGCTTTGATCCAGCTATTTGTTTTGAATGTCGAACTAGATTTAATAGGACAAATGATTCGCTACAATCTTTTGATCGGACTTGTTATTTAACGACAAAGTCAACCTTGTACTTGCATGATTTTTGAAAACGAAATTGACTAAGAGTCGAACCTGTTAAGGGAACGAAGCTGAGAAATGGTCGAGCTTATTATAACGAAGTCGACTAAGAGTCGGACTTGTTGAATGAACGAGACTGATTATGAATCGAGCCTGTTAGAACGAAGTCGACTATGAGTCAGACTTGTTGAATGAATGAGACTGATTATGAATCGAGCATGTTAGAACGAAGTCGACTATGAGTCGGACTTGTTGAATGAACGAGACTGATTATGAATCGAGCCTGTTTAAAGGAACGGGGCTGACTAAGAGTCAAGCCTGTTTAAAGGAACGAGGCTGACTAAGAGTCGAGCCCGTTTAAAGGAACGAGGCTGACTAAAAGTCGAGCCCGTTTAAAGGAACGAGGCTGACTAAGAGTCGAGCCCATTTAAATCGATGCACAAATGTAACACAATTTGAATAAAACTACAACTTTACTGAAGTAATAGCACGATTACATGGAAAATGGAGAGCTAGAACTAGAACTAAACTCCAACTTGAAAACGGAAACTAACTTTGAAACTGACCTAGAAAACTGAACTAGAAAACTTGAACTAGAAGTAGTATCTGATAAGGTGGGTGGCATGCCATGGGTGCTTCAATTCGTCTCCATCCAAATGGGCGATCATGTAGGTTCCCTCCTTAATAACTCAAGTGACGATGTAGGGACCTTCCCAGTTGGGAGATAACTTGTTCATCTGAGTTCTCCTTCCAGTTGACTCGATCCTCCTCAAAACATGGTCGCCTACTTGGAACGATCTTATCTTCACTTTCTTATCATGATAGCTCTTGGTTTTCTGCTTATAATTTACCATTCTTAAATGAGCTGTATCTCGCTTTTCGTCAATTAAATCCAAGTCGATCAATCTATTGACCTCGTTCTGCTCTTGGTCGAAGAAAATTACTCTATCTGTGGGAAATCGTAGCTCGGTCGGTGCCATGGCTTCTGATCCATATGCAAAAATGAATGGGGTTTCCCCCATGGGCCCTCGAATGGTTGTGCGGACTGCCCAGAGAGCAAGGGGGAGTTCGTCCAATCAGTTGCTTTTACGACCAACCAGACCTATTTTTAATGCTGAGAGGACTAACTTGTTCGCTGATTCAGCTTGTCCGTTGCCTTGGGGATAGGCGACTGAAGATTTCCAATGCTTGACTCCAACTCTTTTCATTTCGTCTTCTAAAGCTAGGGAGAATTGTAACTCGTTGTTCGATACTATTGCTCGAGAAATCCCAAAGCGGCACCAAATGAATTCGTGAATGAAATTGATGGCGTTTTCCTCGGTAATCCTGGCTAGTGGCTTGGCCTCGACCCACTTTGTAAAATAATCAATAGCTACGATCACGTACTTGCAATTTCCACGGGCGGGTGGGAAGGGTCCAACCAAATCGACACCCCGCATATCAAAAGGCCAAGTAGCGATCATTGGAGTTTGCTCGGTTGTAGGCAGGTGAGGTAGATTGGCAAATCTTTGGCACTGGTCGCACCCTTGAACAAAATCGTGAGCGTCAGCTCTCATGAGTAGCCAATAATAGCCCATTGTAATCAACTTGTCGGCCAAAGTTCTGGCCCCAAGGTGTCCACCACAAACTCCACTATGCACATCGTACATCAGTTGGGTTACCTCTTAGGGGTGGATACATCTCAATAACGGTTTACTGAAGGACCTTCTGAACAACGCATTTCCTTGAATGAAATACCTCAGAGCCTTTTTCTTGATGGCTCGAGCTGCTTTCTCGTCTTCAGGTAGCTCGCCAGTTTCTAGGTACGCTCGCATTTCCTCGATCCAGCACTTGGTGTAGACCCAATCTCTACCAGTACTCTCTAGGCATTGAATCTGAACCCTCTCATAAGCTGGATGTTCGAGAAAAGAGATAGGTTCCCCATGCTGCTCGTTCGATGTAGCCAATTTTGAGAGTAGGTCAGCTAATTCATTGTCATCTCGACCAACCCTCTGTATTTCCCAAAATTCTAAGTCTTTGATCAGCTCCTTCACCAGATCGCAGTATTTGACTAAAGTGGGGTTCAGCACCTCGTACTCTCCTCTGACTTGGTTGACTATTAGTTGAGAATCACAGTAAGCTACAATCTTGGTCGCCCCAAAACACTTTGCGTACTCAATAGCAGCGACCAAAGCTTCATATTCGGCCTGGTTGTTGGAGGCTTCAAACTTGAATCTCAGTGCATCCTCATAAATGGTCCCTGATTCTGGCTCGACCAATACAATTCCAGCCTTACTGACGTTCTTTGTTGCCGACCCATCAGAGTATACCTTCCAGCAATCGTTGGGCAAACTTGTGGTGGACTGAGTCTCTGGCTCCTTTCCTTTTCCTTTCTCCTTCTGAGCTCGTACTTCGCTATCTTCCTTGGTGAACGTAAGCTCGACCAAGAAGTCTGCCAAAGCTTGAGCTTTAATGCCTTTCGAGGCCGATACTCGATGTCAAATTCTGTGAGAGCAATTGACCAGTGGAGTAAGCGACCTGAACTTTCTGGCTTGTGTAGGATCTTACTCAGGGGTGCGTTAGTAAGCACGACAATTGGGTGAGCCAAAAAATAAACTCGCAATTTCCTGGAAGCTACGACCAAATCATATGCTACCTTCTCTGCATTATAGTACATGCCCTCCACATCGGACAAGGCCTTGCTTACATAATACATGGGCTTCTGAAGACCTCCTTCTTCTCGAACTAAGACAGCGTCCACAGCTTGGTCGCCAAATAGACAGATTGACAAACAATGTTTCCCCTACAACTGGGCTGCTTAATAGTGGAGGAGAAGCAAGATACTCCTTAAGATGCTGGAATGACGAATGACATTCGGCCGTCCACTCAAAATTTTTCGTCCCCCTCAATGATTTAAAGAAGGGGAGAGATCTTTCTGCTGACTTAGCTATAAAGCGACCTAGGGCTGCAACCCTACCGTTGAGTCGCTGCATCTCCTTGACATTTGTAGGCTCCTTCATATCGACCAGAGCCTTGATCTTTTCTGGATTGGCTTTGATATCTCGCTGAGAAACCATAAAGCCAAGAAATTTTCCAGCTGCCATGCTGAACACAAACTTACTCGGGTTAAGCTTCATGTTGTTTGCTCGTAAATTGGCAAACATTTCCTTTTGGTCTACCACGTGACATTTGGCCTTTGTTTTGATGACCATATCGTCGACGTAGGCCTCCATGTTTCGGCCAATTTGTGAAGCAAAGACATTGTTGACCATCCTCTGGTAGGTTGCTTCTGCATTCTTCAGACCGAACAACATCATAGTGTAACAATAGATACCCTCAGCAGCTTGGAAAGCCGTCTTCACTACATCATTCTCGTGCATCTTGATCTGATGATAGCCCGAGTAAGCATCGAGGAAGCTTAATGTGGTGTGGCCAGCTATTGAATCTACGAGCTTGTCGATCAGAGGCAGAGGATAGCTATCTTTGGGGCAGGCTAGATTTAGGTTGGTGAAGTCGACACACATCCTCCACTTGCCATTAGATTTCTTCACCATAACCACATTAGCTAGCCAGTTAGTATGAGAGGCCTCCTTGATGATACCTGCACTACTCAAGTTTGATCGCTTCCTCTTTGTCACGAGCAAAGCTTCGCAGTTTCTGTGCCTTGTGTTTCATGGTCGGATTGACTTCTAGCCTTTGAACAACGATCTCCTCCTTTATCCCTTTCATTTCTTCTACTCGCCAAGCGAAAACATCACTGCTCTCTTTTAGTAGCTCGACAATTTATACTCTTTATTCAGCTGACAACTGTTTACCAATCTGAATTTTTTGTTCGGGATAAGAAGGATTTGTTATCACTGCTTCTAGGTCGTCTACAACTTCAAGCTCCGGACCATCTCTAAACTGTAGGGTCTCGATAATGATCTCACAAACCCTCTGTCTTTCTTCAGCCCCCAAGTGTGGAGCTTCTTCAACGATCATGTCATCCAGTTCAGCTGCGATCTCACTGGTGGTGGCCCCCGAGTTATTGTCGATCTGTAGGCATAGCTCGCCTATGAAGACTTGGTCGACCATAACTGCATCTGAATCAACCATGGTGTTTTGAGAAGGACGTGCCGGCTCAGTTATGACATTGTCATGTGAGTGATAGGTCGCTTCTTCCACGCATGTGATCGTAGATAGTCGCGAAGTTGTGGTGACAGACTTTGATAGCTTCAAGTATCCCTCAGGAGTTTCAACCTCTAGCTCCCTCTTCTTTCTCATTCGAAGGACATGATCAAGGTAAGCTCGAGTTGTACTTTGCACGCATCCTACTCCAGCTAGTGTGGAAAACTTAACTCTTTGATGGGGGATGGAGGCCACCATTCCAAGTGCGACCTGGCCAGGAATACCCAAAATAGCAGCATAATCACTATTTACATCAATAACAATAAAGGTTACCTTAGTAGTGACCCTGAATGGATGTTGGCCTATATCAACATCTAGCTTGATTTGCCCCTTTGCGTCCACCCTATGGTTGGTGAAGCCTTCAAGTCGACCATCATAACGTGACAGCTGCTCCTTTGAGAGTCCCATTTCTTTGAACGTTTTGTAAAATAGAATGTCTTTGCAGGCCCCCGTGTCTATCAAGAGTCTGCTCGTTGTACACCCATCAATCAGTCCTAGGATAACGAGAACTTGCTCTTTGGCCACTACATTAGTCGCTAACTCGTCTGGATAAAAACTGATAACCTCATCCCTAATATAGCTTTTAGGCAGCACGAGTGGGGCTTTGTTGAGTTGAAAGATCTTGTGTTTCAAAGCAGTGTTGCTAGCTTGCTCAGTAATCACTCCCAAATTCAATCTAGGTTGCCTTGGTTCTTGCATACCTCCAGGAGCTCGCTCACCTCCGCCCTGCTGAGCTGCTTTTACATATCTGTCGAGCTTACCGTCGTTGACCCACTTCTGAATGATACGCTTCAGACTCATGCAATTTTCTGTGGTGTGGCCCGTATCCTTGTGATATTCACAATATTTGTTGTTATCCCTTCTGAACTTATTTCCTGGGTTCATTGGGGCTGATAGGCCTAGCTCGACGGTGTTCAAGATTTCAGTGCGACTTACTGTCAACGGGGTAAATGTCTCGGGCACTCTCTCAGTCGCCCTAGTTCTGTTCTTCCCATTCTTGTTGTTACCACCGTTTTTTGCTTGGTCCTTTTTATCAGTGTCTACGACCTCAGACTTGGAACCTATCCCTTTCTTTTTTTTCCTTCCTCTCTTCAGCAAATGCCACATTATAGGCCTTTTCAAACAGTTCTTGTCGGGTCTTTACGCTCCAGACTGTTAGCTCGTAGTCTAAGTCTGCAGAAGCCACCCCATTCCTGAAGCAATTTATTACTTCCCTATCCGTCAGGTCCTTTTCAATTTGGTCGACCATTTCCTTGAATTTGGTATAATAGCTCATCGAGCTTTCATTCTTTTCTTGCGCCAAATTGTTCAAGTCGGTGACCGTCAACTTCTGGGCTCCAGCTCTCGAAAAGCGATCTAGAAACTTCTTTCTCATGTAATGCCAGGTGGTAATACAACCTGGTGTCAAACCCTTAAGCCAAGTCAGGACTGCCCCTGTGAGAGTGCTGGTAAGTGCCTTGCACATCATATCATCCTTGTTGGAGACGAAACACATAGTATCCTCCAGATGCTGTATATGGCTCTGGGCGTTGGTCGCACCCGAATACTTTTCAAGAGTGGGCAACCTGAAATCGAGAGGAGGTCGTCGGTCGAGCATTTCTTTGGACTAGGGACGAAGAGTAAAGTCGTTTCGTTCGCCCTTTCCAGCATCCTCCTTCTTATCGGCCTCCCATTACTCTAGTCTCTTCTTCCACTGCAACCATTCCCTTGCATCCGGATGGTCGTCCCTTGTGCGGGAGACATCGTTGGATCTTTTTAGCTCATCGCGGTGAGGTTCCCTCCTTGAGTTGGCCCTACGCCTTTCACTTCTGGGAGGAGTTACCTCTCTAACTCGTCTGTCTCTGTGGGAAGGTAACCTTACTGAATTTACTGGTGACCTGTGCCTATCTTCCCTGACTGGCGACATGCGCCCATCTCTATCCCGATGAGAGTGCGATCTAACTGACCTCACCGGTGACCTAGCTGATCTTAATGGCGACCTGTGCCCATTTCGAATGTTGTGAGGCATCATCTTGTTGATCTTCTTTAATACAAGTATACTATCGTTTTTGTTTGTTTGTTTTTTAAATGTAATATTTTTAACAATAAAATTTTACTCGCATTTAATTATTTACTATTTATTTCTATGTATATTCTCAATTATTATAAGTTAATATATCATTAAAAAAAATAGATTGAATTTTTTAAATATTTAAGAATATGTGCATATAAAGTAATCAAATCATAAATAACAAAAATTTCATTGCATTAATAAGATAAAATTCACACGGGATGCATTTTAATAAAAATACAAATAACACATTAATTTTTTTTTAATAATCTCATAGATCTTTTTCGAATGGTCCAATATTTTGAAAGAAGTTTACAAACGCATTGTCATCTTTATTGCCAAAAGCTTAGAAGTATTGTTAATTAGCTCTTTTCTGGTGAATCCTTGCTCATTCATTTTTATTTGTGCAACTGGATACGAAATAGTGTCGATATTTATCAATAATTTTTGTATGTACTGCCAGAATGACACTCTATCTCCAACATGTTAAAGCTCTGGCAGGACGTTTTGTTAGTTTTTCTTTAGAACAGGTACCTCGCGAAGAAAACGCTGAAGCTGACGCCTTGGCCAATCTGGGATCAGCGTGTGGGACCATGATGAATACAAGCATTCCAATCATCTACGTACGGTATCCAGCCATTGATCATACCGAAGAGTGTGCAGCCTTAAATCAATCAGACACGCCTCCTCCAAGCCAAGATGCAAAACCAACTTGGATCCAGTCGATCGTAAAATACTTGCAAGACGGAACCATCCCTCCTGACATCAAGAACCAAAGATCATTCAGGATGAAGGTATCTAGATTCACTTTAATCGATAACATCTTGTTCAGAAAATCTGCAATAGGTTTATACATGAGGTATTTAGAGCCAAGTGAAGTCAATGAGGGTTTTAAGGGATCCACATGCTGGCGAATGTGGGAACCATTCTGGGGGAAAATCGTTATCCTTGAAAGCACTCAAGACAGGATATTATTGGCCGAAGATGAGGCAAGACGCAATGGACTACGCCTTGAAGTGTGACGCATGCCAGAGACATAGCAACATCCTACACCAGCCTGCGGAGCCCCTACATCCTGTACTTTCATCTAGGCCGTTCATGCAGTGGGGCATGGATATAGTTGGTAAATTGCCAGAAGCTTCAGGAGGAAGAGTATTCATGTTAGCCATGACAGACTACTTTTCTAAGTGGATTGAGGCAGAAGCATACGTACAAGTGAGAGACAAGGAGGTCATTTCGTTCCTAAAGAAAAACATCTTGAGCAGATTTGGCGTCTCTTCAGAGATCATTTGTGACAACGGTTCCCAATTTATCAGCAAAAAGACTAGAGCTTTTTGTTTGAGATGGGAAATCAAATTGATAACTTCAACGCCTGTACATCCTCAAGCCAATGGTCAAGCTGAGTCAAGCAACAAGTTAATCATCAAAAATCTGAAGAAACTTTTAGATCAAAAAAGAGGAAGATGGGCTGATGAGTTACCACTCGTATTATGGGCTGACAGGACAACGTCTAAGAATGCTACGGGGCAAACGCCTTACTCATTGGTATTTGGCACTGAATCTGTACTCCCCATAGTGGTAACAATCCCTACTGCAAGATATGGACTGTTGACTTCAGACGACAACAATCACCTCTTGCCCCAGGATTTGGATACTGTAGATGAACTTAGAGACATAGCCAAGATTAGGATGGCAACCTATCAACATAGGTAGCCAGATCGTACAATATAAATGTGAGGATAAGGCATTTTCAAGCTGGAGACATGGTATTGAGGAAGGTGTTCCAAAATACTAGAGAATTGAATGCAGGAAAATTAGCTCCAAAATGGGAAGGCCCTTACCTTATTGACGCTGAAGCCGGAAAAGGAGCATATTGGTTATCTACCCCAGATGGCGTCAGAATACCTAGGAGCTGGAACGCCATACATCTTAAGCATTACTACATGTAAGTTAAAGTTTATTAAAAAATTTACGCCAAGATACGGATCTCTTCTTAAATATTTTCTATTTTTTATTCCTTTTATTCAACTCAAACCCGTACTGACTTAAGCATCGGAGGGGTGTTAGCTAAGCTAACACCCAACCCTAACGTATTCCTGTGTTGCAAGATGGAGACCACTCAGCATTGGATAAACATCATTGGAAGCAATGTGTTAAAGCCTTGAAGGGTTAAGCTTTTCTTGATGATACAAGGTACACACTCTATTTGAACGCAATAACTATATACAACATACATGTAAAACTACGATTGCATTATCGCCGGGGCGCACGATTTACACACCTGATTTAAAAGGGAAGACCTCATTCATCTTGCTATATAAATCACGTCTTCCATATTTAAATCAAGTTGTGAAACTAAGGTTTGTGACATTATACATGTCACCAAAAGATCAACTGGTTATAACATCGTTGCATGTTATCTTTACAACTTGGTTATAACATCGTTGCATGTTATCTTTACAACTTGGTTATAACATTGTTGCATGTTATCTTTTCAAACTGGTTATAACATTAACATGTTATCCAAGGCTATGTGGTTGTAACATTTACATGTTACCAACGAACTTAAAAAAGAGAGCTCTTATAAAGTAAAAATAACCTATGCATTACCAGACTTGGAAACACCAACAAATGAAAGAAAGTGGCAAAACGCCCCATGAATTTGAGATGTTGAACCAATCCAACATCTCCAAAACCAATGTACCGACTCTTATGAGTCCATTACAAGCCAAATTTTTTTATGAGGACACACCCTCACCCAATTAATTGTTTTTGAAAAAAGAAAACATCCCATCCTTCTAAAGATTCTCATTCTGTGTTACTATCTTGAGCATCTCCAGCCTGCTCAATCCTCTCTACATCTCGAGCCTTGGAGGTTACCTCACCCGCTTTTTTACTAATAATCCTTTGTAAAGCTCCATCTTCTTCTTCTAAATTCCAGTGTATGTGTTCCCCAGCCTGAAACTCCTTAATCATTTCGATCCTAGCCTCAAAGACTGATTTCGCAGCTTCATTCACCATATCATCACGAAGAATCTCCATCTCCTTCGCATGTCTCCTACCAGCATTTGCAAGTCTGACTACCCATCTTGAAATCTCCTCATCCTTAGCTTTAATTTCTTCTTTCCTCTCTCTCATCATCTTGAAAGCTGACTTTAGATCTTCCTCATACTCTGTCCTATCCATGTGTAAAGTATCAGCCTTTTCTTTCCACAGCTTGATTTCCTCAGCCATCATCCTGGCAACCGTTTCAGCCTGTCACAAAAGGAAGCAGCATGTGATAAAAAATGTGAAATGATATTCAAAAACCCTATCAAAGTGACATATTACCTGGTTCTTTAAAACCTCTTCACTTGGTGTTTCTGCATCTGCAGCTTGTTTGCCCCTCTTTCTCTTCATAACCGCCTGGGTATCCGCCTCCAAATTCTGCATTAGAGGCAGACTCCCTTCTACCTCCTTCTTATTCTTATATCTGGCCACGATATCTCTCGCTGTGAAGCCGGATCGAGTCACTAAAGAGATGAATGTCAAATATGTTAGCACAAATGCAGAATACGAATGAGTTCTCCAGAAAAATTGACGAGAAATACTTACCGAAGAAATTTTCAGAAGGAAAATACGGATGAACTTGCGCTCTGGATTAGGGTAAAGATTGACAAAGATCGCACCTTCCAAGGACAATCTTGGTATGAAAAGGAAGGACTTACCGTAATATAGGGGAAGCACCCGACTTGGAAGCGATTCGAAAAGATTTGGTTTCCTTTTAAGAGTCATGCAAAAGGAAATCAGTAATATAACTCTTCGACTTCCTAATAACCGTCTGGAGCAATCACCTCATCAACTCCTTGGCAAAAGACAAAGCGACACATGGCAAAATATTTGACTTTCCGTATCCCACATGGAAACCCAAATATTTTGGGGGCAATTATTTAGAGTGAAAAATTCACTCAGCACGTTTTACGCCTTGAGCGTCCACTTTGAGGTAACGTCTTGAATTACATCTTGAATTAACGCCTTGAATTGTTTGTTATATATTTTCCTGTTTTTCAGGAACTAATCCACGCATAAACGGATAACTCTATCACGACTACGTAAAGACCTTGTCAAATGATGATCTCTTTCTCCTAAACGGCCATGTTTTCCACCAAGGAGTAACGGCTGCAAACCATCAACATATGGCATGATTCCGGGCGAAAGAATAGGGATTACATTTATGTTGTTATTTCCGTTATCTTTTCAAGTATATAAGTCATCTAAAAATGCACATGTACACACGTTACACTATACCCTACGTTCTCACTGCACTTTGTACTAAAAAACTACTAATTAGCTTAATAAAACTCCATTTGGGTTAATGTAGGCTTTTCCTAAAGCCTCCCGAGATTTTTTCCGGCGAACGATTGTTCAAAGGTTTTTCTCGTTACATCCTTGTGTCCATCTTGATTTGAGAATTATATTCCATTTGTGCCCAAAGTTCTTCAATACAAATTTACCTTGTTGAAAATTGTCCAAAACAGACATCATCATGAATATCCTCCAATTCCGGGCTTGATGCTCGACTATCATCATTATCAGCATAGCCAAGACCAGAGATTTGGGAATTTTAGGAGTCATCACTCGCATTGCTCTTCGTCATACTTTCATGCAAAGAAGGATGGCTAGACCCCAAGTCAGGTGGAGAGCACGAGCTTGTTGAGAGGCCAGACCCCCTCCTATCCTTACTCCCGATTCTATGCAAGTTAAAGGAGGTTTACTACCTACTACATAATTTATGATTATATGATTGATTAGCTCGTTATAGTAATCAAGCAAGACTACACTCGCATGCTCGGTTCTCATCCAACCCTCACGCCTTACATGTGGCCATCTAAGACCTTCTACAAAGTATTGATACACGACGAGGATGGCCTCGATATCGCGTAAATTCAATTTGGTCCATCCGTACTATACTCTTTTGTAAATTAGTTTGGTCCGTTCATGGTAGGAATAAAGTGAATCTCTTACGGCATTCATAAATTTAGGCATCATTTTCTGAAGAAGATGAAGAAAGAAACAAATTCCCTACAAGCTCGTTGGAAAACTAATTTTCTCCGACAAAGAGTTCGGCAGAAATACCCTCTTTACCCAGAATAAACTAAAACGATTAAGAAAGCGTCAAAAGTAGATGAGAGAAGAAATATTTACCAGTACGTGAAGATTGAACGGAGGGAAGTACTTGAAACGAAAGGAAAACGTTGTCGAAATATGACTGCAGATTCGCCGAAAATTGTCATGCTCACAATTCTCTCAAGATCTCTCAAATACTTTGGAATCATAAAAAGTAAAAAGGGGGAGGGTTTTGGCTTTTATATCTAAATCGTTTCCTTGTTCGTGGGTCAATACCGGGTATGCAACCGCTCCACTTGACCCACACGCCAACATTAAATGGCGGCACACCTTCCCAAGGAGAATGTCAGCTTCACTGTTTATGCTGCAATAATGGGAACATTTTGGAGGCCCTTTTGAATTTTGAATATTCCCGAGATAAGCGCTAGTTACCTTCGCACGACCCACTCTCTCAATGCCTGTTTATATTCCACCTCTCCATCTTACTCTGTTGGTCGTTACCAAACAACCAACTATGAAAGCTATCAAAACTTATGCTTCCTACTCTCCCCTTACTTGTTGGTCATTACCAAACAACCAACTGAGAAAGCTATCAAAACTTGTGCTTTCTACTCTCCCCTTACTCAAATAGAAATCAGGGGGCAACTGAACAAAATAATCCAGGTCCTTGCTTGGGTTGGCCCAATTGGGGCATAAGGTCCATGTCATGAATAAATACTTCTTAGTACTCCTCGTAATTTATGACCAGGGGCTCGTCCATGATCATTATTCACACCAAGCACTAGCTCTTCTATATTACCGAGCATGAGCATGTTCTCTTATAAAGGATCCTTCCTCTCGGTCTCGTCTACAGGCTTGGGGGCCTAAGGAACATGTGAGCTCGACCACTTTCTATACTGAGCAAGACTCTCCTTCAATGAGCGGGAATCCACTTGAGCATTCCTATTTCTATAAGGATTCTACTCCTTCTAATGGTCCAAGTCTAGCCAAGATCTACTTTTCTAATACAATTCAACTACGGAATTTCTATTCTTGAGTATTATTCCACCGCCCGAGTTTAAATAAGGGGTCTCACCCCTGAAATCAGGTGAATAATGTTCTCTTATTTTGATCCTTTAGAATTGATTATTATTTTATCTAAAATATACTTACTTTCACGCCGAATGACATTCACCATTGAAATTCTGACTTAATTTACGCGTGTTCTTTTATTTCAAACTTTATCAAGGCAAATTCAAATATTAAATTTGTTGAATATGATCAAATTGACCTGAAAACCGTGTTGCATGATCAATATCCAATCGAAATTAAAAGCTACCCTACTGATTAGATAAAAATTTAATTAGAGCCACAATTATCTATTATCTGCCATCCCCATGTGAAGTCATGAGGAAAAGAAAAAAAAGTATAAATGAATAATTTGCCTGGATTTGGACAGCTATTGGGTCTGTCAACGATTTTTGGATCGGGCTTTTATATTACTCGCCAAATACCTCATTGGCCATTTGCCACGTGCACTTAACAGGGCCGCCCACATCTGGGATCGAACCGCTACATATGAAACTCAAAGGGTGCGCTCACGAGTTTTAAAAGCGAGAGAAATAAAAGGAAATATATTTTGCTCTGCAAAGTTGCTCCCGAGTTTTTTTTAGAAAGTAAGTTGAAGGAAAATGAAGAAAAATATTTAAAATTTTCTCTTCTACACAATTCTCCTAAAAAATAGGAGGAATTGAAAGAAAATAAAATTTTATAAAACAAATTTTTTGGTTAAAACTATTTACCCCTCAATTATAACTTCCCCTCTTTCTATCATTATTGGTACAAGTGTAATTTATTTTCTTTTCTTTCCTTCCCTTCATTTTCCTTTCTAAACTCATTAGCATTTCAAAAAATTAATTGAATTTCGAGTAAGTTTTAGGGGAAACCTGTTTCTTCATAAGTTATAAAAAGCTCATTTTCATCCTTAAAAATATCGAGTTTAGACCTTAAAACATTGAGTTTAGGCCTTAAAATACCTAGAAAATAAAATAGTGAGTTTAAGCCTTAAAACAATGAGTTTAAGTTAGAAAATAAAATAGAGAGTTTAGGCCTTAAAACAGTGAGTTTAGGCTTTAAAACAACAAGTCGATATATTTAAAAACAGGACTTTCTATAACTTATGAAAAAACAGATTTACCCCAAAAATTTCTGTTGAATTCCCTACCTTGCCCTTCTCTCCCTTCCCTTTCTTTTCTCTCATTTAAATAAAAACTTGGGAGCCGACCCAAAGTTTAAAGGGAGAATTACCAATGGATCCTTCAAAACCAAGTCAAATGATCAATAAGGACACACATTATGGAAATCAACCAGCTAGTCCAATGTCCTAAATCAATATTACCATGAGATCCAACAATCATTTAGTACTTGATAAATACACAAACATACACTCATTTTGAAAATCTGCAGCCACCTACTTTCTCTCTCTACCTTACCCACCTCCGGCTACCTCTCCCCTCCCACCTCCGGTGACCTCTCCCCTCCCACCTTCAGTGACCATCTCTACCTACTCCGGTGACCGCATCCCCTGCTCCGGCGACCGTCTCACATCAGATTATGCATAGTTGAGATTCTGTCAATTTTCTTGCTTTATTGGGTTTTTCTTTTCTTTTTCAAGAAAATGTAATTTAATTAGACAGAGATTGTGTCTGTCTCTGTGTGTTTTTTCCACCACAATCAGAAATTTGATTCTCTCCATCTTTTATTGTGTTAATCTCCCTCTAATTAGTCCGATCCGAGTTTGTGTGTGATGTGCTTGTGTGTGTCCATTTGTGCGTGTGTGTGTGTGCCCATTTTCACTTTTAGATTCCAGTTTGAATTTTATAAAATGTGCAGATATTGTATGTAGATGGCTTCAGGTATGATTTTGAATTTTATGGTTCAGATTTTGATTTTAAACCATGAAAATTTTGGATTCTTTTCGAATTTGATGGTGGAATGTTGATGGTGGAATGGTGCTTAATAACGGTGGAAAGCTCGTGTTTAGGCAGTGGGTGGTTTGTGGTGGGGGAGGTGGTGGTCTTGTGTTGGAGATGGTCCAAGATTTGTTGGTGATATGGTAATCAGACGATATAAGGACTAAAACAACTGTGAACTTAACAAAAAACAACAATGAACTTAAGTAAAAACAAATGTGAACATAACAAATATGTCAAATAATCTCATAAAATTGCAAAAATAGAGGACATAAAGGACTAAAACAAATGTGAACTTAACAAATAAGTCAAATAATTTCATAAAATTGCAAAAATAAAGGCTATAAAATTCTAAAAATAACTGTGAACTTAACTAAAACAACTGTGAACTTAATTAAAAACAATTGTGAACTTAACAAATATGTCAAATAATCTCATAAAATTGCAAAAAATAGAGGCCATAAAGACTAAAGCAACTGTGAACTTAACAAAAAACAACAGTGAACTTAACAAATAGGTCAAATAATCTCATAAAATTGCAAAAATAAAGGCTATAAAATTCTAAAAACAATTGTGAACTTAACTAAAACAACTGTGAACTTAATTAAAAATAATTGTGAACTCAACAAATATGTCAAATAATCTCAAAAAATTGCAAAAATAGAGGTCATAAAGACTAAAACAACTGTGAACTTAACCAAAAACAGCAGTGAACTTAACAAATAGGTCAAATAATCTCATAAAATTGCAAAATAAAGGTTATAAAAGACTAAAAACAACTGTGAACTTAACTAAAAAAAAATATGTAAATCAAGTAAATAATAGTCATTTTCATGCAGAAATTATGAATTTAGCTAAAACAACTGTGAACTTCTCTTAATTATTATTGGAACAAATGTAAAAAATAAATGTGAACTTATCAAAAACAAATGTGAACTTGTAACAAATGTGAACTTCTTAAATTTGCTTCAAATTATATGTTGATGCTACTAGTTTGATTCGTATTAACGATACGAAAACAACGGTTATTTCAGATTTTTTTTTTGAGTTCTAGATCTTAAGATACTCCCTCCGTCCCACCTCACTTATGGGCGTCCCACTTCACTTAAGAATTTCCAAAATGAAAACCTTAAATCACTATTCTCTCCACTCATTCTTTCTCCTACATTATTTTAATACTCACAACACTATTATAATTACTATTTCCTCCACTCATTCTCTCTCCTATTTAATTTTTCACACTCACAACACTTTTTTCACTCATTCTCTCTCCTAATACTATAATAATATTCCTTAATTCTCGTGCCATTTCAAAATTTCCTAAGTGGGCTGGGACGGAGGGAGTATTTCATTTTAAAGTTTTGGGAGGAAAAAAAAACGAAAAAGCAAGAGGGAAAGCTGTCCCTTTTATGTCGTATGTGGTGCATTTATAAAAAACGGAGTGTCATTATAAAACGTAGACCTGATGAAATTTTTCAAAATGTGTGTTCTTGATGATTATTTTCATTAGGATGAGAAACTATTTGATAATTGCCCCTTCACAACAACGCTCCATGTCTCCATCACAGATTTGCGGTTTCGACGTAGCGGATCCAATTTTTAATGGGTTAATTACCATTTAGGGCCTGAGGTCGTATACCTGTTCTCGCGCGGGGGCCTATTATAGTTTCCTTTTCAATTTAGGGTCTGTCATTAAAAAAGTTAGCCAGTTAAGGGCTATTTGACGAAATTCGTTGAAAAACTTGTTAAAGTCTAACGGATTGGACCAAACTGAAGTTAATTTCATATTCAGGGAGTTAAATGTAATTTCATAAAATAAAAGGACTAAAAATAATTTTTTTTAAAAATATTAAATAATCACATTTTAAAACAAAATAAAGAAAAAATAATAAAAAAATTATAATTAAATAATCACATTTATAAATTTATAAATTTATAAATTATAAATTTATCAATTATTATGTAAAATAATAAATTCATTTATGAAAAAAATAACAATTATTATGTAAAATAATAAATTCATTTATGAAAAAAATAACAATTATTATGTAAAATAATAAATTCATTTATGAAAAAAATAACAATTATTATGTAAAATAATAAATTCATTTATGAAAAAAATTACAATTATTATGTAAAATAATAAATTATATATATATATATATATATATATATATATATATATATATATATATATATATATATATATATATATATATATATATATATATATATATATATTAACACACACAAAGCCACACACTCTACACACGTACACACACTCCCCGTCTCTACCTTCCCCAACTCCGCACCTGCCGTCTCCCTCCCCCTACTCGGCGACCGTCTCCCTCCCCTACTCCGGCGATCGTCTCCCTACTCCGACGACCGTCTCCATCCTGCATACTCTCTCTCTCTCTCTCGTCTCTCACACTACCCCCTCTCTTTTCTCTCTCTAAAATTCTCTCAATTTCACACTTTTCCTCTCTGGATTTGCCGAATTTTAATCCAAAAAAGCTTTTCCATGGCCAACCCACATACGCCGCCTCTCTTTGATTTTGAATTTGAGTTTTTAAGCTTGAATTTGGTGGTGGAGTTGTGGCTTTTTCGTTGATTGTGTCGATGGTGAGGCGTTGATGTCGGTGGGTTTGTGTTGATGGTGTTGTAAGGGGTGGGTTTATGTTTATGATGGTGTGTGGTGCCGAGGCGGTGGATGTGAATGATGGTGATGGTGGTGGTGTGGGGAAGGGTGGCGGTGATGGTGGGTTTGTGTTGATGAAGAAGAAGGATTGAAAATAAATTTTATTTTCAATCCTTTTAATTTAAAAAATTGCATTTAACCCCTTTAACAGGGATAACAACTTCATTTGCCAGAAATATCCTCGTTAAAATGCACGTGGTAGGCACATGGTCACTTAACTGAGTTTTTTAACCAAAATCGTTAGTTTTTCCTTAATTGGCTAACTTTTTTAACGTGAGGCCCTAAATTGAAAAGGTAACCATAATAGGCCCCCGCACGAGAACAAGTATACTACCTCAGGCCCTAAATGGTAATTAACCCATTTTTAATTTATATATGTTGACGGTGAAACGGGGTTTGAGAAAGCGCTCACACATTAGGCACGCGTGGAACGGACGTCCAGAGACCATATTGACGGTGTGGGTAGTCGATCGGCGGTGACCGGCTCCGGTCTCCTCACCGGATCATAATCCAGCTTGTATGTTGATTCGTTTGACTGATTATTTAAATCGTTGCGACTTGTGTAAATGCTTGATTACTAGAGTAGTAGTTTGTTGGAAATCCTGTTGGAAGTGTTCATTCATTAATCCAAATTATGATTTTTCACTTATTTTAATGTCAACTTTCTTTCAGAAGGAAGATTTAATATGCAAAAGTCAAACACTCCATGATCATACTTTTTTTTGGGGTGCATGATTTCTGGTCAATCATGATTGTTTCACTGCAATTAATTGATTTTGGGGAAATTTAATTTGACAGGAGAAATTATTGGTTTGCATAATAATATGATTTTGGGGAAAGTTAATGAACACATCACTTTTAATTATTTGCCCCTCTTAATTTACATGCTTTTTTATGGACTGGAATAAGTACATGCTTGATATTTAAGAGCCCTGTACTTATAAACGCAATAAATAAGAAGTTGAAAATTAGGCCCCTGACTGGATAGTTATGAAAGTTGAACCAGGAATACTAAATATGTGAACATGGTTAGAAATCAGCAATCTAAGGTCTGTAATACATGCTCTAGGCTTGGTGGGTGATTATGATGGGAGCAACTGTTCGGGTTAACATTCATAAAGGACTATTTGGTTTGGTATTTTGATTATCTTGTTAAAAAGTGATGTAGAACGGGTTGAGAATGCAGGTACAGAGCTCGCACGGCCGTGCGTGAAGGATGGCACGACCATGCATAAGGGGATTGGCCGCGAGGAAGATACGGCCTTTTTGGCGCGGCCGAGCAGCGAGAGGCATGTCCGTGTAGGGACGTCTTAATTTGGCATGCCCGTGCTTGGTTGGTGACGCGGCTGTGCAAGGCGTGCACGCTGGAACCGACACTGGAAGCTGAAGTTTGATTTTGGGTTTCCTTTTCCTCTCGTATTATTATCGTTATTTCTTTTCCTTTATTTATTAGGTTTTTGTTATTTCTTTTCCTTAATTTATTTGAATTTGCGAGTATAAATACTCTCGTAGGATTTTGGAAAACACAACTTTGATATTATTAAATTACAATTTTGCAAGCTTTACAATTTTATGTAATACCCTAAGCCATTGTTTGCTTGTTTTGAAGGTACTCTTCGGTAGGATTTCTTCGTGGGAATTCCCTTCTGTTTGTTGTATTCCGCTGCGTCAATTGATATTAGAAAAGGTTCGATCCTTAAAAGATGGCCGATAACAATGGGAATAACAACGTCTCCCAAATATCGAAAGGTTGTTGCAAAAACCACTATCCTAGTCGCTATCGAACGGTTGTTGTGTTTGGTGCAGAACGAGATCGTTTGGCTGGAGAACACCATACGGAACTCATCGCAGCTATTGCAGTTTGGCGTCAACCCGAGGCAACGGGCAGGGGCTCACATAGAACCTGTAGGACGCGTGGAAAACTCACCCCAACGCGATCCGCCGGCCAGAGGAGTAGTTTCAGATTCGGAGGGATAAGCTGATTTCGAAGCCGCCCCCGTTGAGCAGTCTCCGAAGATTAGAGCAAATATACCCTTCTTCGGGGTGAGTTGGACATGGAGGAATTTTCTTATTAGCTTTCGAAGGTTGATGATGCAGTCGAAGAGGTTGCGCTCGAGTTTATGGAGGAGTTGGATCGAAAAGGGAGAAATGGCTTAAGCAGCAGGGCACGGCCGTGTCATATCTTTGGGATCGGCCGTTCAGATTGGAGCGGCCATGTCATATCTTGGGGAGTGGCCGTGCATGTCGGAATGACAGAATGTTAATTTTTGCTGATGTTTTAAACAATTAAGGGTAGTTTAGTCTTTTAATTTTCAAGACGTTTTTAGGGTTTGTTTAAGAGTATTTATACTTTGTTTTTAGGGTTTGAACTCAGTTTTTGCCGTTTAATAAACATTGGTTTGTTTCTTCCAACTTTTGTATTGATTAAATTCTACAAGGTTGAAGGTCTATTGCTAGTATCGATTAAATTATACTAGTAATTGATATCTATCAAGTCTTCCGCTACGTCAGTTGGTATTAGAGCTTTCCGTTCGATTTAGGAAAATGGTTCGGGGACATAAGAGACAAACTGTGGAAGAGATCTACGAGCGAGATGAGACGGTTCTGGAGGAACGCATCGGATCCATCGTAGATCAACGTATGGAGTTGATGATGGAACAGTTAAGGTCCAAGATGACCGACTTGTTCAATCAACAGACTCGGAGGAATCAACCTAGACCCGGTGGCAGCGACGGACAACGAGACTGGGAGGAGGATTCTGATGGTGGTGATGGTAAGTACTATGAAGAAATTTCGCAGGTTAGGCGTCTACACAGCGACCCCCGGTTAGAGTTGCCCATCCGGTTCAAACCGTCGGTTCCGGTTCCGAAGCGGCGGTTCACGGTTCCGCCACCCCTTGAACCGAAACCGACCCGGTTTATTCACGGTTCCGATTCCCGGTTCGGACCGGCCGTACGGTTCCGGTTTTGAACCGGCAATTTCAAAAAAAAAATAAAAAAATTCTTGATTTGGGCCGGTCCGGTTCCGGTTTGAACCGCCGGTTCGGACCCGGTTGGGCATCTCTACCGTCGGATCAGCCAAATCACGGTTCCGGTTCGTGAACCGGCGGTTCCAGTTCACGGTTCCGGTTCCTGAACGGGCGGTTCATCGGTTTTTGAATATACGAACCGTAACCGGACCGGAAAACTGCCGGTTCACCGGTTCAGGCGGTTCCAGTTCGGCCGGTTCGGTTTCCCTCCGGTTTTGGGCCGGTCCGGTTCCGGTTTGAACCGCCGGTTCGGACCCGGTTGGTCATCTCTACCCCCGGTGGAGGAGGAAAACAGGCAATGGGAGGCTGGTATGCGAACGCATCCGCTGTAATTTCATGGGCCGCAGCGGAGGAGTTTACGGATTGGCAACGGTGGAGGAAATTTTTGAGTTTAAGAGGGGTCCCGAAGATAGGCGGGTAGCGTTGGTCGCCTTTTTGCCATATTCGGGAGAAGATGAAGAAGCAGATGAGAGCAGCCTTTTTGCCATACAATTACCAGAGAATATTATTCTAGAGGCCGAAGAATCTGAAGCAAGGCTCACGTTCGGTAGAAGACTACACCACTGAGTATTATCAGTTGCTGGCTAGAAACGATATTCAGGAAACGGTAGATCAGATGGTCGCAAGATACATAGGCGGGTTGCGGGTTCAGATCCAAGATACTCTAAATATGTTCGATATTGGGTCGGTTTCTGAAGCACACCAGCGAGCACTCGCGGTCGAGAAATAGACAAGTAGGTTTGGCAGTGGCGTTGCAACTGGAGGGAGCAACACAGCCGAGGAAAACACCGGCAGCAGGCACTCCAAATACAGTCAAGGCAAGCGGTCAGTTTTCCAGAGGGGTCACCAGCAGTAACATTAAGTGTTTTGGGTGTGGCGAGGCTGGACATCGACAGGTAGATTGCAAGCAGGCTGGAAAGAAAGCGTTGTTCAATGAAACGGAGGAGGATATATGGGCAGATGAGGGGGAGTTATCGGATCAACCCAATTTCGATGAAGAGGAGCAGTTGGTGACAGGTGATGTGGGTGTTTCTCTTGTTGTCAGACGTTCGTGCCTAACTCCGCGCACTACTGATGAGAATGAATGGCTCCGTAACAACATTTTCCAGTCTACCTGCACTATTTTGGGTAAGGTGTGCCGTTTTGTAATTGATTCGGGTAGTTGTGAAAACATTATCGCGGAGGAAGCTGTCCAAAAATTGAGCATTCAGATGGAGAAGCATCCTAAGCCATATAAATTGGCGTGGCTTAAAAAGGGTGGTGAGGTAACTGTTTCAAAACGTGCTCTTATTTGTTTTTCTTTTGGTTCTAAATATCGTGATGAACTGTGGTGTGATGTAGTTGCTATGGATGCTTGCCATTTATTGTTGGGCAGGCCGTGGCAATTTGATAGACAGGTTGTTCATAACGGGCGTGATAATACTTACAGTTTAACAGTTGATGGGACAATTTGTGCTAGTTCCTACTAAACCGGTGGTAAAAGTGGCAACACCAGTTCCTAGTTCATCGTTTCTCTCTTTAGCACAATATGAAGAGTAGGTACGAACTACTGATAGGATATTTGTGTTGTTAGGGAAAACAGTTTCGGAGGTCAGTCAGATTCCGGATGTTGTTCTGCCGTTATTACAGGAATTTGCTAGTGTATTTCCTGATGAGCTGCCGGCAGAATTACCACCCTTCCGAGATATTCAACACCATATTGATCTGGTTCCTGAAGCGAGTCTTCCTAACATACCTCATTATCGTATGAGCCCTAAGGAACACGAGGAATTGCGTAGACAGGTGGAAGAGTTGTTGGCGAAGGGGCATATTCGGGAAAGTTTGAGTCCATGTGCTGTACCGGCTATTTTGATTTCTAAACAGGATGATTCTTGGCTCATGTGTGTTGACAAAGCTATTAACAAGATTGCAGTACGTTACAGGTTTCCGATTCCGCGCTTGGATAATTTGCTTGATCAGATTAGTGGTGCTGTGGTCTTTACGAAATTGGATTTGAAGAGTGGGTATTATCAGATTCGGGTTAGGCCAGGAGTGTTGGGTTTTACGGGTCCATGCGCAGCGGAATTAAGCATTAAAACATAAAACCCAAGAAGCCCTAGGATCCGTTCTATACAATTAATTTAAATTCCTATGAGATAGAATTAAACCAACCTTGAAACGCTTTCCGGTCTTGAGCTATCGAACGATTTTGATTATGTGATATCGAATCACAAACTTCGTTCTTCAACTTACTTGAACTCTAGGCCTTGATCGATGAACGAGCGAAGACCCTCTTTCGGTATCCACACATTTGAATGAATCCAAGAACAACTTCTTGATGATTGCTAGATCTAAACCTTGAAGAATATTGAGAGTATTTAATTATGAATTTTGCTTGAAAAATTTCGGCTGACCTTTTAGGTCTGACAGAACCCTTGTATTTATACTACAATAGTAGGAATACCTCTCCTAATCGTATTAGGAGAGACAGGCTGTCAAACCGCGTACGGGCCTATTATGTCGCGCGGTATATTAAGCCATTGGCTTAATATGTCGCGTGACATATATAGCCGACATCGAAACTCTCAATCATTCTTCCTCCGGTTTAACCAATTCATTCTAGTTGTGTGTGACCCAATAGGATTACATTATGTTGGCAATGAGTTCGATCATATCGAACCTCATAAGACATAAGCGGACTCTAGCAAGCCATTATGTCTACCCAAATAATGTAACGTAAGAGTTCACGTTTCCAACGGTGTACTTCCATTTCTCCCTTTGTCTCACGATGTTATATTGAACACAAGTCATGGTCATTGTCAACTTGTCTAAGTTCAATGCTTTCTCGATTCCTTGAGTATAATGATAATTCCAATCATATTGGGGTACGGCCATACACTTTCATCATTATCACTCATCGAGGGGCCCAAGCAAGACATCTCTCTTTCGAGGGACAAATTCCATCTTGACTTATCATCCTTCCTATCATGAATCCGATCACGCCAAAGATAGCCTTTATGGATATCGTGTTAAGATATCGTTTGACTAAAATCAAACATGACTTTTCATCATATGTAAGGTCATGATAATCTCAGGTCTAGGGACTAAATGAAGTAACCTTATGAGATTTACTTATGACACTTGACCATGTCATAAATCTCATGCGGGTTATGTCCAGTCACTTGTTCTCTAACAAGTACTCATAATTTCAATGTGCATCTCTATGCATATAATCATCACATGATTATCCATTGACAATTATACTAATTATTCTCTTAATAATTAGGGACGCAGATTATTATTAACAAATATACAAAACATATAATAATCAAATGATAAACATCTCATATAATAATAAATAATGTCAACACATAAGTCTATGAATCATAGACCTAGGGCATAACACCAACAAGCCTCCCTTCTCGCACTAGGCCCAATCTACCATGTATCGAATACCCATGGACCTAACATGACCATCATGTTTAGCTTGCGAGAGAGCCTTAGTTAGTGGGTCCGCCACGTTGTCATCGATGTCTACTCGCATATCTTAACGTCTTCCCTTTCACATATCTCACGGATAATGTGGAAACGTCGAAGTATGTGTTTGGATCTCTGGTGTGATCTTGGTTCCTTTGCTTGTGCAATGGCACCATTGTTATCACAGTAAAGTTCAATAGGGTCTCGATGCTTGGAACGACTTCCAAATCACTAATGAACTTCTTGATCCAAAGCTTGCTTCCTTAGCTTCATCGGATGCCGCTATGTACTCGGCTTCGGTTGTAGAATCATCGACGGTACTTTGCTTGAAACTTTTCCAACTCACAGTTCCTCCATTAAGCGTAAACAAAAATCCAGGTGCGATCTGAAATCATCTTTGTCGGTTTGGAAGCTAGCATGCCGTGTAGCCTTTGACTACAAGATCTTCTTCCATTCCTCCAAAGACCAAGAATGCATCCTTAGTTTTTCGTAAGTACTTAAGGATATTCTTGATTGCTATCCAATGTGGTTCACCGGGATCCGATTGGTACCTACTCGTCATGCTTAGAGCACACGAGACATCGGGTCTAGTACATAACATAGCATACATGATAGACCCAATTGCCGAAGCATATGGAATACCATTCATTCTCTTTCGCTCATCATTAGTCTTAGGACTTTGATTCTTGCTAAGAGATATACCATGCAACATTGGCAAATTCCCTCTTTTAGAATTTTCCATTTGGAATCTTCTAAGGACTTTGTCAATGTAAGTACTTTGACTTAAACCAATCATCCTCTTGGATCTATCTCTATAGATCTTGATACCAAGGATATATGCGGCTTCGCCCATATCTTTCATTGAAAAACACTTCCCTAACCAAGACTTAACAGTCTGTAGTGCAGAAACGTCGTTTCCAATGAGTAAGATATCGTCGACATACAACACTAAAAAGATTGCTACGCTCCCACTAATTTTCTTGTACACACAAGGTTCATCTTCGTTCTTGATAAAGCCAAACTCCTTGATTGCTTCATCAAAACGTAGATTCCAACTCCTAGAAGCTTGCTTTAATCCATAAATGGATTTCGCAACTTACACACCTTGTTAGAATTTTACGGGTGACAAATCCTTCAGGTTGTATCATGTATACATCCTCAAGTAACTTCCCATTAAGGAAAGCTGTTTTGACATCCATTTGCCATATCTCATAGTCATAATATGCGGCTATGGAAAGTAAAATTCTAATAGACTTAAGCATAGCTACAGGCGAAAAGGTTTCATCATAGTCTATGCCATGAATTTGCCTATATCCCTTAGCTACTAGCCTAGCCTTATAGGTGTGCACCTTCCCATCCATGTCGGTCTTCTTCTTGAAGACCCATTTGCACCCTATGGTTTTTACACCTTCGGGTGGATCAATCAAGTTCCAATCTTGATTATCAGCCATGGATTGTAATTCGGACTTCATGGCCTCTTGCCATTTTTCCGAATCAGGAGCGGATATCGCTTCTTGATAGCAAGTGGGTTCATCGTTTTCGATTAACTCCACTTCATCATTTTCCGTAACGAGAAATCCATATCTCTCGGGTTCGGATCGTGACCTACCACTTCGGCGAAGAACTTGTGCATCTTGAACCGGTTCCACAACGGTTTGTGAACTTGGTTCAGTTTCTACCATTGGTTCAATGTTGTTTTCGGGTTCTCGAATTTCTTCGAGATCTATTTTACTCCCACTGGTTCCTTTGCGAAGAAACTCCTTTTCTAAGAAAGTACCATTTCGAGCAACAAACACTTTGTTCTCGTTTCGGTTGTAGAAATAGTATCCTTTGGTTTCCTTAGGATAACCCACGAAAACACATTTATCAGATTTAGGTGCTAGCTTGTCGGAAGTTAACTTCTTGACATATGCATCGCAACCCCAAATCTTCATGAAAGACAAACTAGGTTTTCTTCCATACCACATCTCATATGGGGTCTTTTGAACCGATTTGGTAGGAACTCTGTTTATAGTGAAAGCAGCAGTCCTATTCACCACCTCGATCGGATCGAAGTACTTTAATAGTTTTGCCAAGTTGATTTTGCACCTCATTTTGAAATATTCGAAATATCTCAAACGATTCACTCTTATGTTTCATTAGATAAACATATCCAAATCTACTATAATCATCAGTGAATGTTATGAAGTACCGAAATCCTCCCCTAGCATCGCTACTCATAGGCCCACATACATCGGTATGTATGAGTCCTAATAAGTCGCCCGCCCTTTCACCGGTTTTGGTAAATGGGTCCTTGGTCATCTTGCCAAGTAAACAAGACTCGCATGTCTCATATGATTCATAATCATGTGAGTCCAAAAATCCATCTTTGTGGAGTTTAGAAATGCGTTTCTCGTTTATATGGCCAAGACGACAATGCCATAAGTAAGTGTGGTTTACATCATTGGGTTTAGATTTCTTGTTAATGTTATAGATATCATTATCTTGACTTTCAACATCAAGAATATAAAGGCCATTGAATGAAACAAAGAAGACATAATAATGCATATCACTCTTGTAAATAGAAAATTTCTTATCACGTATAAGAAAATTAAAATCTTCATCATCCAAAGTGAAATCGAAATAATATTCCTACTTAAAGGCTGGAACGTAATAACAATTGTTCAAAACAAGTATTAGTCCACTAGGTAAAGTAACTTCATAAGTTCCTACGGCTAATGCAACAACTCTTGCTCCATTCCCCACACGTAGGTCCACTTTGCCTTCCTTAAGCATCCTACATTCTTTAGACCACTGCACATTTAGACAAATGTGAGTTCCACATCCGGTATTCAATACCCAAGAACTAGAAGTAGATAGGAATATATCTATAACAAAGATACTGAAGTTGAAGCAACTCCTTTGCTCTTCTTCAGTGCTTCCTTGTATTTTGCGCAGTTTCTCCTCCAATGTCCAATCTCATTGCAATGGAAGCAGACTGCGTCCTCTTGGGACTTAGGCTTAGCCTCTTTAGGCTTGGAAGCCTCTTTGGGTTTGGCACCCTTTGCCTTAGGATTATCAACCTTTGCTTTTCCTTTACCCTTGAACCCTTTCCCCTTGTTAACCATTAGCACTTGATCGGTTTTCTTCTCGACAATATTGGTTTCCTTGCAGTAGTCAACATTTGAACTAACTCGGAAAGGTTTCTATTCATTCCACCCATGTTATAGTGCATTATGAAATGACTAAAACTTTTAGGTAATGAATTCAATATTATGTCGGTAGCCAACTCTTGGCTAATTGGAAAATCGAGCCTTTCAAGATGCTCAATGTGGCCCTTTAACTTGAGAGCATGGGGACCAAATTGTCCTTCACTCATCTTGCATGAGGTCAAGGCAGCTGTGTTGTACCTTTCTTGCCTAGCTTGAACTTGGAACATTTCCATCGCCCGATTGTTTAATTATTTGTCCCCAGTGCTCAAGATCCTTACGAAGGTTCTTGCACATGGCGGAGAGCATAAGACAACCAACATACGTAGAGTCACGCTTGTGCTTTAGATATTGTTCCCTTATTGCCCTAGCGGCATTGGCGACGGGTTCGGGTGGAATAGGTTCATCGAGAACGTACAGTTTCTCCTCTTGTTTGAGAACAATTCTCAAACTACGGATCCAATCCATATAGTTTGTACCATTCTCTTCCAACTTTTCCTTCTCAAGGACAGATCGCAGTGAAAAGTGATTATTGTTTGATGCCATTTATTCTACAAAAAGATATACATAAAATATGAACACATATAAGTAAACATATTATATGAGAAGTATAATGCATTTAAATAAATGCTCCCACTAAATTATACACCTTCAAATGCAAATAAGCATAATATACATTTAATGGGCTAAGATCCAACTTTAATTCAATTTCAAGTTTGCTATGGCAAACCGCTCAAAATTAAATTAATTAGGTAGAAAACATCAATCATATCACATATATGACTCTTAGATCTTTTATGAGATCAATTCAAGACATCATATATCTAGGCATATTTTAATCTCATCTTATGCCTTGGGTCCAAAACCATTTTGATAACCCAATTAAGTTCATTCATATTAAACTTATAGGAACCACCATTTTCTCATCTTGCTCGCATTCGAATAGAATCAAAGCACCTTGCTATGGCAAGCCTACCCAAAACTATCCGAATGGTCTCAAGTGTTTAATCATGAATTGGCATAAAGAACTTAAAAGTTAAATGAAGGTTCTTTAAAGGTAGATTATAAGCATATCAGAAAGATAGTCAAAATCATGCACCGGGTAAGTTCCCAGGTAGATAGGTGAGCCACAAGGACTTCTTAAGTACCAACTCTTCCTTAGACAGAACTCTCCTAGACATGCATAATTTAGAAATCAACTCTGATTAGGCAACATAATCCCTACCTTTTATAAACAATCAGTTTCCTTTTAAATTTCGCGTATTTATGACTTGTTTCCATAAACAATCATAAGATCCAAAATTTACAATGTCTAAATCTAAACATATTAGGAAACTAAATATCATGTTTCAACTAAACATCTAATTAAAAAATTCTTAGCATGTAAGAACAATTAAAACATGCATCGCAATAATTATTAAAATCACATTTTAATCAATTAATCATGCATATCAATGAATCAATCTAGCATGGCATTATAAACTCAATTTTATAACATCCAGATTTTCATATGAACATATCGGATTGTAAACACAATCACGAGAATAGCGAAAAAATTGAACAAGCGGATTACGCCGGTTTTGGCTTATTATGTCGCGTGACAACATCGCCGGAGGCTTGATATGTCGCGCGACCTAACATGCCGATAACCTGAATTCCTCATGGCTCATCATGTCGCGCGACTAAAGCGGCCAAGTAACAGGATTTCCGATTCGAACCAATACAGATTACAACCAATTAAATCATATAAAACAAACCTTTTACAGATTTAATTCAGCATAATTCGAAAACGATTTTCACATTGTTTCACATAAACAATTAAAAATTCTATCGCATACAAAACATGCAATAAGCATATAAACAATTTATATCTTAAATCTAGCATGTTAATTCAAACTTAATCATACGAACGGGGCTCTGATACCACTGTTGGGTTTTACGGGTCCATGCGCAGCGGAATTAAGCATTAAAACATAAAACCCAAGAAGCCCTAGGATCCGTTCTATACAATTAATTTAAATTCCTATGAGATAGAATTAAACCAACCTTGAAACGCTTTCCGGTCTTGAGCTATCGAACGATTTTGATTATGTGATATCGAATCACAAACTTCGTTCTTCAACTTACTTGAACTCTAGGCCTTGATCGATGAACGAGCGAAGACCCTCTTTCGGTATCCACACCTTTGAATGAATCCAAGAACAACTTCTTGATGATTGCTAGATCTAAACCTTGAAGAATATTGAGAGTATTTAATTATGAATTTTGCTTGAAAAATTTCGGTGACCTTTTAGGTCGACGGAACCCTTGTATTTATACTACAATAGTAGGAATACCTCTCCTAATCGTATTAGGAGAGACGAGTGTGTCAAACCGCGTACGGGCCTATTATGTCGCGCGGTATATTAAGCCGTTGGCTTAATATGTCGCGTGACATATATAGCCGAGATCGAAACTCTCAATCATTCTTCCTCCGGTTTAACCAATTCATTCTAGTTGTGTGTGACCCAATAGGATTACATTATGTTGGCAATGAGTTCGATCATATCGAACCTCATAAGACATAAGCGGACTCTAGCAAGCCATTATGTCTACCTAAATAATGTAACGTAAGAGTTCACGTTTCCAACGGTGTACTTCTATTTCTCCCTTTGTCTCACGATGTTATATTGAACACAAGTCATGGTCATTGTCAACTTGTCTAAGTTCAATGCTTTCTCGATTCCTTGAGTATAATGATAATTCCAATCATATTGGGGTACGGCCATACACTTTCATCATTATCACTCATCGAGGGGCCCAAGCAAGACATCTCTCTTTCGAGGGACAAATTCCATCTTGACTTATCATCCTTCCCATCATGAATCTGATCACGCCAAAGATAGCCTTTATGGATATCGTGTTAAGATATCGTTTGACTAAAATCAAACATGACTTTTCATCATATGTAAGGTCATGATAATCTCAGGTCTAGGGACTAAATGAAGTAACCTTATGAGATTTACTTATGACACTTGACCATGTCATAAATCTCATGCGGGTCATGTCCAGTCACTTGTTCTCTAACAAGTACTCATAATTTCAATGTGCATCTCTATGCATATAATCATCACATGATTATCCATTGACAATTATACTAATTATTCTCTTAATAATTAGGGACGCAGATTATTATTAACAAATATACAAAACATATAATAATCAAATGATAAACATCTCATATAATAATAAATAATGTCAACACATAAGTCTATGAATCATAGGCCTAGGGCATAACACCAACAAGGAGATGAGTGGAAGACAACCTTCAAGACTCGGGAAGGTTTGTACGAATGGTTGGTTATGCCTTTTGGGTTGTCTAATGCCCCGAGTACGTTTATGCGTGTGATGAACCAGCTGCTGCGACCATTTATTGGTAATTTTGTAGTGGTCTATTTTGACGACATTCTTATTTACAGTCGGAATCAAGAAGAGCATATACAACATGTGCGGGAGGTTTTGTCCGTGCTTCGTAAGGAGAAATTCTATGCAGCGACTAAGAAATGTGTCTTTATGGTGCCACAAGTACTATTTTTGGGGTATGTGATTTCGGGTGATAGACTACAGGTGGATACGGGCAAAGTAGCAGCAGTACAACATTGGCCTGTCCCTTTTACGATCACTGAGGTGCGGAGTTTTCATGGGTTAGCATCTTTCTATCGCCGTTTTATTCCTCATTTCAGTAGCATTATGGCGCCTATTACTGATTGTATGAAAGGTGCTCGTTTTTCTTGGACTACGGAGGCAGACAATGCGTTTCAGCATGTTAAGGAGAGGTTGACGACCGCGCCTATTTTGGTATTACCCGATATTGCACAACCATTTGAGTTGCATACGGACGCTTCTAAGGTGGGTATTGGGGCTGTCTTGAGCCAAAACGGGCGGCCAGTGGCTTATTTCAGTGAAAAGTTATCGGGGGCTAAGGCTCGGTATAGTACTTGCAACTTGGAATTCTATGCGATTGTTCAGGCCGTGAAACATTGGCGGCATTATTTGTTCCACAAAGAGTTCATCTTATTTACGGACCATGATTCTTTACGTCATCTACATAGTCAAGATAAGGTTTCGGATCGTCATGCTCGTTGTATGTCATTTCTTCAGCAATTCACATTTGTGGTCAATCATAAGGCGGGGGTGACTAACAAAGTGGCAGATGCGTTGAGTCTGCGTTGAGTCTGCGTTGAGTCGATGGCGGGGTTTACTGACTACTTTGCGTGTGGAAGTCCCAAGATTTGAGTCGTTCCGTGAATTACTCGCAGCAGACCCATACTTTTCGATTGTTCTGGAGGATGTTAAGGCGGGACGTAAACCGGACTTCTTACTGCAAGATGGGTTTTTGTTCAGAGGCAATCAGTTATGTGTTCCTGATTGTAGCCTACGTTTGTTGATTGTTCAAGAGTTGCATGGGGAGGGCCATGTTGGGCGAGACCGCACTTTGCAGCTGGTACAGGCGTCTTACTTTTGGGCGAGCATGAGGAAGGAAGTGGAGAAGTTCGTTCAGAGGTGTCGAGTGTGTCATATGGCTAAGGGTGCGGCTACTAATGCGGGGTTGTACATGCCACTACCTGTTCCGAGTCAGCCGTGGGTTGAGATTAGTATGGATTTCGTACTTGGGCTGCCACGTACACAGCGGGGACATGATTCTATATTCGTGGTTGTTGACAAGTTTTCGAAGATGGTTCATTTCATCCCGTGCAAGAAGACAACTGATGCGGTTAATGTTGCTCAGGTTTTCTTCAAGGAGGTTTATCGTCTTCATGGGTTATCGACTGCGATTGTATCGGATAGGGACACCCGTTTCCTTAGTCACTTTTGGCGAAGCTTGTGGAAAATGGCCAACACTCAGCTTAATTTTAGCAGTGCATATCACCCACAGACGGATGGTCAGACAGAGGTGGTTAACAAATCGTTGGGAAATTTGTTGCGTTGTTTGGTTGGTGATCATATTAAGTCTTGGGACCAGAAGTTGGCGCAGGCTGAATTTGCACACAACCATGCCATCAATCGTAGCTTCGGTTTCAGCCCGTTCCAGGTGGTCTACGTGGTTCAACCTAGGTGACCGTTGGATTTGATTACATTACCTAGTAAGCAAAAGCTTCATGGAAAAGCTGTGGATTTGGTTGCAGGGTTGCAGGATGTTCATGCCAAGGTTCGTGACAACTTACAGACCGCGAATGCTAATTACAAACAGGTTGCTGATCAGAAGAGGCGTCAGGTGGAGTTCCAGGTCGGTGATTACGTGTGGGCTATTATGACAAAGGATCGTTTTTCAGTTGGTACGTATAATAAACTGTCTGCTAAGAAGATTAGTCCTGTTGAAATCATTGCGATTTTAACTCCAATGCGTACAAGTTGAAACTGCCTAGTCATGTTCGGACGTCTGACGTCTTTAATGTTAAGCATTTGGTTCCATATTCCGGAGACACGACCGATTAAGAGGTAGTTGCCAATTCGAGGTCGAATTTTTTCAGGCGTGGGGAGAATGATGCAGTCGAAGAGGTTGCGCTCGAGTTTATGGAGGAGTTGGATCGAAAAGGGAGAAACGGCTGAAGCGGCAGGGGTACGGCCGTGTCATATCTTTGGGATCGGCCGCGCAGAGTGGAGCGGCCGTGTCATATCTTGGGGAGCGATGTGCATGTCGGAATGACAAAATGTTAATTTTTGCTGATGTTTTAAATAATTAAGGGTAGTTTAGTCTTTTAAATTCCAAGACGTTTTTAGGGTTTGTTTAAATGTATTTATACTTTGTTTTTAGGGTTTGAACTCAATTTTTGCCGTTTAATAAACATTGGTTTGCTTCTTCCAACTTTTGTATTGATTAAATTCTACAAGGTTGAAGGTCTATTGCTAGTATCGATTAAATTCTACTAGTAATTGATATCTATCAAGTCTTCCGCTACGTCAGTTGAGAAGTACTTTGCACTAATGAATATTGGGGATGAGAGGAAAGTGCCTTATGTCGCTTATAAATTGCGTGGTGATGCTTCAACATGGTGGATACAATTAAACAATCACAAGTACGTAACCAAAAGGCTTCGCTTCGTTCCTGGCGACGCATGAAAGCTGCGTTGAAACAACGCTTTCTTACTCACGATTTTGAGCAATTACTTTACCAAAAGTTTCTGTAATGCAAACAGGGTAGTCGAACCGTTGTTGCCTACGTGACGGGTCTTCAGACTAACATTCGACATCAGGTTGAGTTGTATTCTGTTCGCTCTCTTGATGAGGCAATCTCCCGGGCTAAGACCGTCGGGCGACAACAACCCACATTGTTTCGGGCACAATCCACCTTTCGGAAGTATGGAGAGTCATCAATTTCAAGTAATAAGGGCCAATCTTTGGGGCATGCACCGACTGCGATTCATGAGATCGCACAGATTTCGGGTCCTAAGGTTGTTGATGATTATAAATCCACTTGCTCGACGCAAACCAACACCGCTAGTAATGGGCGTCAGAATTCTAACCCATACGCCGAGAATTATGGCGACAAGTGCTATCTTTGTGGTCAGGATATGGGCATATTTCGAATCAATGTCCTAATCGCAGAGAGGTTTATCGTAGAGGGGTTAATGAGGTTGAGCGGGACGATTTCGAAGAGGAAAATATTGATGGCACTTGTGAAGAGTATTGGGAGGACCTCAACGATGTTGAGGAGGAAGCCGATGAGCATGAGTCGTTGTGGTTCCCGGACTAATGTTAACAACTCCTAATGAAGCAGAGAATCTTGAGAGACATAATATTTTTCGTACAAGGGGAAAAATCAATGATCAGGATGTGACCGTGATTGTTGACATTGGGAGTAGCGAAAACTTGGTATCCCGTAGTTTGGTGGAGAAACTGAAACTGAACGTTGCAAAAATATCTAACTCCTTACACTGTTGGGTGGATCAATTTGATCTGCAATATTGCAATATTAAGATACATGAGCAATCTTTCGTTCCTTTTTCTATTGGTCGATATAAGGATGTGGTTTTATGCGATATTGTTGATATGACTGCATGCCACTTATTGTTGGGTAGACGTTGGCAATTTGATAATAATGTTGTACATAAGGGACGGGAGAATTTTATTAGTTTTACGAAAGATGGTGTGCGATTTCACTTGTGCCCATCGAGAGATAAAGCTTCCCGTGCCAATGAGAAAAAGAAGTCTATTGTTTCTCTTTGTACCTCAGGAGTTTGCTGCGGATATTATTGATGCTCCTGTTGTATTTGCGGTAGTGAGAAAAGGATTGTCCCCAAATCTTTGCAAGCAGTTTTGGAAGAATATCGTGACATTATGCCCGAGGAACTTCCTGCACACGGTTACCTCCCTTGCATGATATTCAACATAATATTGATCTAGTTCCTGGTGCATCTCTTCCTAATCTTCCGCATTACTGAATGAGCCCCGCGGAACATGATATTATGAGAGAGCAGGTTGAGTACCTGTTAAGAGGGGTTATATTCAGGACAGTATTACGAGTCCTTATGCTGTTTCGACTTTTCTTGTTCTTAAGAAGGATGGGACTTGGCGTATATGTGTTGAGAGTCGGGCTATTAATACGATTACGGTGAAATACATGTTTCCTATTCCACGCCTTGATGATATGTTAGATATGCTTCGTGGTGCCCGAGTATTTTCCAAGATTGATTTGAAGAGTGGATACCATCAGGTTCGAGTCCGGCCTGGTGACGAATGGAAGACTGCGTTCAAGACCAAAATGGGGCTTTATGAGTGGTTGGTGATGCCTTTTGGGCTATCCAATGCACCTAGTACTTTTATGTGTCTTATGAACTAGGTTCTAAAACCGTTTAACGGTAAGTTTTTGGTTGTGTACTTTGATGATATCCCGATCTATAGCAAAACCGAGGAGGAGCATGTTGGGCACGTACAATTGGTTCTGCAGGCATTGAAGGAGAATGAGTTATACATCAATTTCAAGAAATGTAGTTTTATGCTTGACAAACTCTTGTTCTTGGTATACATTGTTTCTGCAGATGGAATTCAAGTGCACGAGGATAAAGTTTGCGCAATTCGAGAGTGGCCTGCACCAAAGACAGTTAGTGAGGTACGCAATTTTCATGGGCTTGTAACTTTTTACCGTCGCTTTATCCAGAATTTTAGTACCATTATGGCCCCAATTACCGAGTGTATAAAAAAGGGGAAATTTCATTGGGGTGGTGAGGCAGCCGCTAGTTTCGCGTTAATCAAAGAGAAATTAACTAGTGCTCCGATTCTTGCTTTACCGGATTTTACTAAGCCTTTTGAGCTAGAGACGAATGTATCTGTGGTTGGTATAGAAGCTGTTCTTATTCAAGGAAAGAAGCCGGTTGTTTTCATGAGTCAGAAGTTGGAGGGAGAAAAACGGTAGTGGACTACTTATGAGCTTGAATTTTATGCGGTGGTCCAAGCTATTAAGCATTGAGAACAGTACTTGCTACAACGCGAGTTCATTCTTCATACTCTGATCATGAGGCCTTGAAATCAGAAATCTTTAAATCGTATGCATGCTCGATGAGTGGCTTATTTGCAACAGTTTACTTTTGTTATCCATCACAAAAGTGACAACATAATAAGGTAGCGGATGCTTTGAGTCGTCGGGCTAGTTTGTTGGTGACCATGCAGAATGTAGTTGTGGGGTTTTATTGTTTGAAGGAATTATATGAGACTGATGCAGATTTTGCAAGTGAATGGGCAAAGTGTAGAGATGGTTCCCGTTGGGTTTTTCTTCTTGCAGGATGGGTTCCTATTTTTCAAGGATAGATTGTGCATTTCGCAAGGTTCTGTACGTGCGAGTCTTATTTCGGTGCACAAGGATGGGGGTAGAGACAAAACAGTTGAGTTGGTTTCACAAAGGTATTACTGGCCGCAGATCCGAAAGGACACGTACAAGTTCGTGCAGAAATGTATGGTTTGTAAGGTAAACAAAGGACAATCGCAGAATACGTGGTTGTATACTCCATTACCAGTTCCGTTCCTGAGGCCCGTGGGAGGATGTATCTATGGATTTTGTAGAGAGGTTGCAGCATTTCTTCTTGACCTCAATCACTTTGCTAAGGTTCCCCATACTGCCTGCCCTTGTGAAGATCAAACACTCAGTTTTTAATGTAAATGATGGGGTGACCGGGAACAAGCTACAGGAAAAGATTAAGGTAAGCAAGATTACATCTTTTCAGCAGTTCATCCCTCATGATTTTGATGCTAGTGATTATGGGGCTTCAAGCTTCACTGTACCAGCTGTCCACAGGATCGGGATTTTAGATGTTCGTATTTTGAACAGAGATACGCATCCAGGAAACTTTCTGGTAAGAAAGCTTGATAGAATTGATAGCTTTAGTCAGGTTGAACTCATCCCAACTGACAATGCCCATATTTTGAGTGGGTCCACTGGTCACAGGCATGAATCCCTTTCACTGATGAGGAACTTGAGTATATAGATAATCTTGATCCTATTGGTGATTCTGAAATGCTACGGATGGAGCTTCCTATGATTCGTGAGGCGTGCCTTCGTGTTCTGGTTGTTTGCACAATATTTCTCAAGGAGGCTGCCTCTTATGGTTTATGCCTTGCTGAGATAGGTGGGATGATGAGTTGGGAGTTTCATGGCCATGAGGGGGAGCCAAGCGAGCTCAAGATCATATGCATCCAGGTAAAGAAGCTATTGAAGGAAAACAAGCAATGATCTCCCTCATCCAAAGCAAGGAAAAGGGAGGAATTCCAGTTTTCCATGGACTTTGAGGAGGACGTTAAGCCTAGCCTAGTATGAAAAGAAAGTTTGAAAGCAAATCCTCCTTCCGTCCTGGGCTTTCAGATCTAGCAGAGAGTTTTGAAACTGATGAAGAAGATCTTATTATCTTAAACTTGTTCAGACATGGGTATACCAGCAGTAATTGCCATTCAGTCCAGAACACTGAATGGGAATTACATGGCTGGTACTTCATCTGGAAACAGGAGTGTGAATGAGCAGTTGCCTCTAAGTTCAATTTTTGTGAAACTGGCTGATATGACCGAAGCAAAATGGTCACTATTTCTTCAGAATTTTCAAACTCTTGTGCACCCAGCTTTCATCAAGTTCAAGTCAAAGACGCAGGCTCGGGACTTCATGCTAGTTTTGAGAACCCAAGCCTTTTTTTTTTTTTTTTAAAATGCAAAAATAAGAAGAGCAGAACTATCTTGTTTTGTAATGTAGCCTATTTTTCTCCTAAAATTCTCCTACTTTGCCTCAAATATTGCTAGCTTGTTATCAAGCTGATGTAATTAAGAAAATTGGCAAGAAATAAAAATTTACTTGTGCACATGTTGTTTATTGGTAAATTTCTGTCTTGTATATATAGCACTCTTGTTCGCGTTACTCAGAGCAATGCTACAGGTGCGGCAAAAGGAATTTGGAAAAAAAATAATCATCAGGCCTCAGCTATGCTGGTCATTTTTCTCAGTTCATGTTGCTGCAACTCTATACAGTTAACTACACCAGAGAACTCTTCTGCAAAAGACATGCTGCTATCCCCTTTGATGAGGCGCCTCTGTTTTATCTTTATAATAGCCTGTGAAACATCTCCAATTGATGGACGTTTTCTTAGTGTCTTGTGCAAGCACTTGTGAGCAATGCGAGCCAAGCTTCTCACCTCTTCAGGGTTGCATTCTCCAACAAGTCTTGCGTCAAGTATTTCATCCACACCGTCTGAACTCATAAAAGCCTAAACAACAGGAATAAACGTAAAAATATGAGTAAATAAACATGATTTTGCAGTGTCTTGAAAGATATTGGGAGTTAAAACTTACAAGATTTACGTATTCCATCAAATTTTGATGAGGGTGAATGGCTGTAATTAGCTCAAAGAGGATAATTCCAAAACTATAGATGTCGCTCTTTGTCGTAAATGTGTTTGTGGATATGTATTCCGGGTCAATATAGCCGTAGGTACCTTTAAGCCCTGAATTGCGGCCATCATAAACTTCCTCCTTTGACAACCCAAAATCAGCGACCTACTTCAATGAAAAAAATTAATTATATGATGACAAGCACAAACAATTATCAGAAATCGAAAATACTTCCTATGTCCCGGAAAAATAGTCATGTTTGGTTTTTGATGGTCAATGTGAACTTTGACCAAATGTTAATTTTATCATTGTAGTGAAACTCTAAAAATTGAGGGCGAGCCTTGGCGCAACGGTTAAGTTGCTCCTTTGGTGACCATAAGGTCACGGGTTCGAACCTTGGCGAACAGCCTCTTGGCAATTGTCAGGGGAAGGCTCTAGCAAATGGTTCCCTCTCCCAACCCCCACTTGGCGCACCGGGGTTTGCCCTTTAGTGAAACTCTAAAACTTGTTAAATAGAAAAAAAAATATAATTTTATTGAGATGATTAGATTGACATTAATGTTTTGTCAAACTTCACTTGTCTTGACCGTAAAAATTAAATATGACTACCTTTCTAGGACGGAAGGAGTATTGAAGTTACCTACTCCTTCCTTGGTTGGCAATTTTGTAAGTTCAATAATTTTAGGCCAAAATATGTTTACCCTCCCAAAGTATTCAATGATTCCCACTTTGCACTCGCGTTTGAAAAATCGGTATATTTGATATCTAAACTTTCAAATTGTCCCACTTTGCTCCCTAGCACTAACGAACGTTAGAAAAGTTAACGCAATAGGTCATGTGCCGAGCAAATGGGCTATTTTGCAACGGTTATTAGCTTTTAAGGGGTTAAATGTAAAGTTTTAAATATGAAGTGCTAAAAAATTATTTCTTTTTCCAAAATAATTAATATTTTCTTAAATAATTAATATTTCTTGAAAATAATATTTTTTTATTTTTTATATTAAAAATAATATATATTTTTGTATTTTTATTGTAAAAAAATTTATCTTCGTAATAGCATATATTAACATTATCTTAAATAATTAATATTTTCAGAAAAATATATTTTTTAAATAGGATTAAAAAATAAAAAATAGAGAATATTATAAATAAATAAAATGTATTTATTAAGAATTGTATTTATTTTTGAAAAAAAGTAAAATATTTTTTTAACATAAAATAATTTTTACAAATAAAAAACCCTTATAATGTTTCATTTAAAATACATTTTTTTGATTTATAATATACTCTAATTTTTATTTTTTATTCCTATTTTAAAAAAATATATTTTCTGAAAATATTAATTATTTAAGATAAAGCTAATATATGCTATTACGAACATAATTTTTTTTACTATAAAAATACAAAAAAAAAAATTTTTTTTTAACATAAAAAATAAATAAAATTATTATTTTCAGGAAATAGTAATTATTTAAGAAAATGTTAATTATTTTGGAAAAAGAAATAAATTTTTACCACTTTATATTTAAAACTTTGCATTTAACCGCTTCAAAACTAATAACCATTATAAAATAAATCATTTGTCATTATATATGCTGGCACATGACCTATTCCGTTAACTTTTCTAACGTTCGTTAGTGGTAGGGGGCAAAGTGGGACAATTTGGATGTTTAGGTACCAAACAGACCGACTTTTCAAACGAGGGTGCAAAGTGGGAATCAGTGGATACTTTAGGAGGGTAAACGTATTTTGGCCATAATTTTAACATAATAATTTCGGAAATGGGACTATCTTTTCGGGCAATTTTGGATGTTCAATAATTTTAACATAATAATTTCGGAAATGGGTCTATCTTTTCAGGACAAATAAAAATGGTAAATGGGGACATTTTTATGGGATGAAGTATGATTTACACAAAACATTAAAAGCTTTCTAAATAATTTCAAACCCATTGTATCTAGCTGATAAAAAGTTTACGATAAGTAATGAAGCGAATTCAAATTACAGATGTGAATCTTGTATATGCGGAGGGAGTATACCTTTGCTCTCATTAAATGATCAAGTAAGATATTAGCAGACTTCAAATCTCGATGTATAACAGGTGGAACTGCCTGTTGAAATTACTACAGATGTAAGAGAGAAACAGGGAAAAAAGTGCCACCCATGTAACCAAATACTTATGTTTGCATACCCCATCGTGAAGATATTCAATCCCATGCGATATATCAAGGGCAATCTGCAGCCTTTCATCCCAACTCAGGGTCTGTTTCTCTTCACCTAAGTGTGCCACAGAAACATGATTTTCTAATTCAATTTTAAATCGAGATATAAAAGAACAAATTGCACCAAAAATGCAGTTATTATCAACACAGATGCATCTATAAGATCATGCAGCATAAACCGAATACTCCCTCCATCCCGAAATGATCTTCCCACTTTTTTTTTATCATTCACACGAAGGTACTTTGAGCTATAATTTTAGGTTGATTTAGCTATCCTAATGAAAATTTAAAACTTGTTATCAATAACAATTTTTAGATGTTCATTCAGATAGTCAAATCAACCTAAAATTATTGCTCAATGTCTCTTCGCATTAACAAAAAAAAAAAAAAAGTAGGATGAACATTTCGGGACGGAGGGAGTATATTTTTTCCATGTTAATCAAATATTTGTATTTTAGTACTCCACGAGGAAGAGGAATAACAGTTATTAATAAACAAATCGAACTTAATCTTACTATATAGAAAGTTCGCCAAGCTTCCGTTGCTCATGTACTCATATATTAACATGTGCTGGCCTTTGTCTACACAATATCCAACTAAATTCACCAAATTTCGGTGATGCAGTCTACCTAGCAGAGACACCTGCAAGAGACATGACACAATGTGCATCATAATGGCACCCTTGTGTTTTCTACTCCCATATCTACATGACGCCAGATAGCTAGACATTTGAATTCATATGAGTAATCCCGTGAATTACTGCTTACCTCGGTGTGGAACTCCTTCTCCCCTTGTTTGGAATCAGAAGCAAGAACCTTTACAGCCACCACTTCACCAGCGGGCATTTTAGCTTTATATACGGGACCAAAAGACCCCTGTCCCAATATAGTCGTAAAGTTTTCTGTAGCTCTCTGGATGTCCCTGGAAAGCGAGAAATGTGTGTGAAGTTAGATCAAGCACATTGCATATCTATTTACTAGGGGTTCTCTGACGTCCACTTCTAAACTGGAACATTCCAGTTAAACAGTCCTATTTGCAACAGTAAGCCAATTATCTTTTTTCAGAGTACTATCGTTTTAAAATTAGGCTGACAAACTTTTAATGGAAAGGAGTGTTATGCAAAAGTGATATGATTGAAAAATTATTCACTTTGACTTTTCAAAGTCAATTGACCATTTCTCAAATGAAGTTTGGACATGGAGTTGTAGTTTTAGAAGAGGAAATCATTAGTACGTAATACTACCTCCGTCGCTGCTCAATGTGCACCATTACTGTTGGACACGGAAATTACGGGTTAGGATAATGTAATAATAATAAATAGTTTCCTTTTTTGGAAATGGGACTTATCAATGACATCCCTCAAATGGGTAAGTGTCCACATTAAGCTGGGACGGAGGTAGTATTTAACATCTAAAAAGATGCTTTAGGATCTTAAAAAAGCACATACTTGTAAGGGTATCTTGGTATGCCAGATGGCGAAGCAAAGCGCTCTTTACTATTGTTACTCCACAGAGATTTAGGAGAAACCTTTACAGGATAATTTGATATCTTCACTGTCGCTGAATCTGAGAAGGAATCACTTGAGCTGATGCTCCCATTTCTGCGTATAGGAAGAGTAGATGGAGAACGACTATTTGCACTTCCAAATTGATCACGTCTTCTGTACCACCGTATGACAAAAAATGTAAGTGCTGCTATAAGAATGCCAACAGCCACACCAACAGATATCCCAATGATAACTAAATTGGTCTTATGAGCCATTATTCAATCTCAAGCAACAAGAACATCTTGTGGGTGATTCTGCAGGATCCCTAGCATCATAAACTAAATATGATCATACTTCTGATTGAGAGAGATTGATTTATTGCATAGAATTATGAACATAAAAACTAAAACATAATAGGTACAATATTTAAGTAAAATCTTCCGTCTATAGAGTGGCTAAGCCAAATTAGAAAACTAATACTCCCTCAGTATCCAAATAACGAACCCTCTTTCATTTTTGTTTCGTACCAACAAAAATTGTCTCATTTCTAAAAAATTGACAAATTAATGCAATTATAAGAAGGTACAAGCAAGTAAAGCTACATCCTTATTTCAATGGAGGGAGTATAAGTCAAATGAAGGATTCTTTTGTTCGAGGATTGGTCAAGGGGAAGCAGGGAAATGAATAGGAACCCAGCCATCTTGTTTGATTAATAACAAAAGAGGAACTATGAAGAGAGCCTTGATACAGTTTTAGTTTGTCTATTTTCATCCTTTCTACGGCACCTAATCATTTGAAAACTTTTAATCAATAAAAATAGTTAGGGGGTACGGTAAAGACAGCAACAAAAAAAAAAACCATTCATTTTTAATTGCTTTTCTTTTTCTTTATCCCTCATACAAATGTGGCAATGACATTAATTGATTTTAGCTTAGTACTACAACAGAGAAGGAAATCTAATTACGAGGGTATTACTTTGGAACCACTGTGGCATTCTCAATTAAAGGTGTTCTTTTTGATTCATCAAATGGCCTTTATGAATGAAACACGAACCCATGCCCTAGATCAAGTATCTCGAAAACCAATCATTTCTAGTTGAGTAAACCACATCAACTTATCAGTAAGATCAAGATGAACTCTATAGATTGTACTGGAAAAACTCAATAAACATTTCAATCTGGGAGGCAAATATTAATTAATTTCTTTTTTATTTTATTTTTTTTTAAAAAAAGCAATTAAGCCTGGGGAGATTTCAAAACCCAGAAACCAACAAAAGTCTAAGTATGATCAACTATGAGCAACTCATCAATCACAAATCTGAAATTGGTTTCACTAATTTAAGAAAAAACATCAAAGAAACAACTGTTCGTACTACAAATTACTGCAGAAACCAACCAAGATGGTGAGCGAATAACAGTACCCAATTAAAGTAAAAAAACAGAAATAAAAGAAAAGAGCCACAAAATTTGCATACCTGGTCAACTCTGAAACCAGGAAATTGGGACAAAGAAAAGATGAAGAAGAAGGAGACTGAAGACGATTCTTGAAAGTTGGTGGAACCCAGACAGAGGGATTTGGGTAGATAAAGAAAAGTCTTGAGTTGGAAAGTATCAAAGGAAGGGGATGGGGGATGGGGGAGGAGGGAAATACCAAAAAAAAAAAAGAACACGGTTTTGGGTCTAAGAATGACCCTGTGTGTGTGTGGTTCTTGGTTTTGGTACAAAAATTGGTACGTTGAGCAGGTCAAGTCATTTGACTTTGAAGAAGGTCTATTAATGTTCTTGGATTTGCCCGTCAAAAAAAAAAAAAAAAAAAAAAAAAAAAACCACACCTAAGAATATACTGAATAATATTGATGGTGATCAAGCTCGTAGCATTACCGGCCTGGAATTTGAAAGGATTTTTTGGCAAAAACAAGAGAAACTGTCATATCAATTTCTGCATTGTGCTCCTTATTCATGTTTTATTTCATGACTCATTTGTTTGCGATGAGCTAATGTTGTGAACATCATTTTTGGAGGTTAAGGTTCCTTTTGTTTTGACGTAAAACGTTTTTTGAAAAATGTTTTTCTGTAAAATGTCTTTCGGAAAATGAAGATGTTTTTCCAGAAAATAAAGATGTTTTTCGGAAAATGTTTTACTTAGAAAAAATCCGTAAGTCGTTTTACTTAGGAAGGACGTAAAATGTTTTCGGCTGTTTGATAAGGAAAATGTTTTCCGAAAAATATTTTCATGTGCTTAATGAAAATATTTTTCGATATATATATATATATATTATTATTATTATTATTGATTCTGCAAGAATTGTGTCGTTATCAATCTCCGTCCAGCTTCAAGATCAATCTCCTGACTTCTGACCTGAAAACAGAATCCACGACTAGCCGGAATGATCTCCGGCGAAGACACTCGGGCGTGAGGATAAGTACAGTGTATGAGAGCTAAATAATTATAAGGAGCAATATATTCTCAAATAATCAAAAAGCAATTATCTTGGAACGGTTGACATTGCCTTGTATTTATAGTTGTTGATGAGAGATATAATTTCGGTAAGATTGTATTAAATCCCTATAATCTCGGATCAGATATGCATAAGAGATCTTGTCCACTAATAACTCCTGATTTGTAGGGAGTCTGTAATGGAAAAACTTGTGTTCACGCCTGAACTCTGTAGGTCGTCACGTAGTGTAATAGGTCGAGGTCGCCTGTTGAGTCTAGGTCGACCTGACTGACGGGTAAGATCGGGTCATGCCCATATGGAGATCTGGATCGTTATGTCGGACCAAGCTAGGTCGGGACCTCGTAGGTAGGGACCTCGTAGGTCGGACAAAGAGCTTAGGTCGACTGATCATGCTGTGGGGCCTTGGGCCTGGTAACAATTGGGCCTAGTCCACTGAGAATGTGGTGGCAATAACATGTAAATAATTGGCCTTGCTTGTTGGGCCTAGCCCATCACTTTTATTCCGTTCAGTGGCCCCCAACTTTCTGAGTTGATATTTGTCGACCAGGAAGTTAAGAATTTGTTGATGTAGTTTGGTGGAGGTCGTAGGTAGATGCTCGGAAGTTTGTTTGGTTGACCAATGGTGACATGGCTCAATCCTGATCGTTTACAGCGAACGGTTAGATCTGGAAGAGCTCCGTTTTTCCGTAATCATTACCTATTTTGACGCTTTGACAACCGCCTAGGGAACTGTTTTTGACATTAATTGTAAATTAACCGTTGGAAATCAAAAACCTTTCCCCTTCAGGAATGGATTAGTGCTAGGTATAAAAGACGAAACCTTTTCTTTTTTGAACATTACAAACCCCCCAATTTCTAGGCGTTTCCTTAGAAAGAGAAGGCAGAGCAAGGATTTCTGATTACTGGAGCTTATCAAGTGTTCGTCTTCCTCCCATTAACCTCCACTCTTCGACTCTGTTAAGGTACCCCTCAATTCCTCTGTTAATTAGCTTGAATTTCTAGCTCTCTTTTTGATTTCCGCCATGGCTAGGACTTTAGCTGCGAGTCAGGAGCTTGGTATGGTTACTGCGTCCCTAACCGTAGAGTGTATAAGTGTTTAGGGAGAGTATGGAAAGAGATGTCCATGGAGGAATGTGCCCTTGTTTTAAGCAGGTGGGGTTTGAAATTCGACGAACTGTGCTTGCCTGTAGGAGATGACCTAGGTGATTTAGGAGTAGACGATCAGAGGGTAGTTAATTTTCATCTTTTCCACGAATTACTAGATCACATAGCTCTGTTCTATATTAGGGGTCCCAATAAACCATCATTCTTCAGAAATAACCAAGGGTTTCCAGGGGAATCTAGGTCGCCCCTAGGTAGGTCACCTGTTTCAATTACTAGGATTGATTCCCCTGTTTCTTTTTCTTCAGATATGTCGACCCAGGACTCAGCGGGCTCTCCCTCTGGCAATATTGAGGATGCTTTTGGCTAGACTGCTATACCAGGTCGAAATGAAAGGGGATATGTGGTCCCTAAGCCACTAAAAGGGAAAAAGGGACCAGACTCAAGATTGGAGCTTTTGTATACCTTCTTTGAGATTAACAAGGAGGAGTTCCATCTTTCCCATTTTTCTGAAAAGGAAAGGAAAGCTCGAGCATGGAGTCACTGGGCCCGAGATCCCTGCAAGGTCGCCTTCTTTTATGGCCAATTTGAGGTCGGGCTGCGTCTTCCCCTGGACCCCTTTGTTTGCGAATTTTTAGAATGCATGAATGCCGTCCCGATGCAGATAGGAGCTAACACAATGAGGGTCCTGGTTTGCTTTGCCATGGTTTGCAGGTTCTTGGGATATGAACCATGTATGCACGTCTTCAGATTTTTTTTAAGGTTTCCTTTGATAAGAGGACCTTAGGCTATAGTACCCCCAATCGAACCAATGCCCCCAAGCTATTCATCGATCTACCTGATAAAGTAACCTGATGGAACTCTCATTTGATCTTAGTCGAGAGTAAGAGAGGTTGGGAATTTCCCCTACCTAATGATACATCCAAAACTTTAAAGGAGGCTGATTACTGGATTCCCGTATGGGAGGAGGAGTTGACTAACAAGCTGAATGAGATAGCTCGTAGGGGACCAATAAATTGGGCGTTGTTAGGGTCCAAGAAAAATAACTTTATCCAAGTCGGGATGCTTCTAGTAATGACGAGGTCTCCCCACTAGCTTTAATAATTAGGGGTCAAAGATATCCAGACTGGGTTACCCACAAAGGAAATCGGTTTAGGTTCGAGATTCAATGCCATGAATGTAAGGGTACCCCAGGCTCCTGTCGTCTAACTAAGGAACATTTTGGAAGTGAGTGCTTGCTCGACCTTTACTTTTAGCTCGCTACTTTCTCTTTTTGCTATCATAACTGACTTCCTCCCTTTGTTTGCGCAGTTCTTACCCCTGAACAAGAGGCAAATATGGTTCGTATAGTTGGAGTGTCTGATAAGAAGAAGGCCAAGAAAGCTCATGGTGCTGCCAATGCTCGAGCTAACAGAGAGAGAGAGAGAGAGAAGCTGAGAAAAGGAATAATCTGCTACCAAAGGAGAATGTTGGCATGGTGCCTGTAGATGAGTTTGGATCAGAGGACCCCTTGGAGAGCGATAACCAAGCTCGAGGGATAGCTGAGGAGGGAGATAAGGCCAACAAGTTGATTAGGCCGAGCTCGAGTTCTGACCCGGCTGCTGATACCAATGCTGCGACCTCTGGCCACGGGACAAATGGGGCTAGTCCTTTAACTGTTGTCAATGTTGATGATGATACCCTTGATGAAGATGTTGATCATCCTTTGAATTCGAAGAAAAGGTCGAGGATCGAGAAGGGCAAAGCTGTCTCCCCAAGCAATCTTCCTCCCCCAGTTTCTTCTCCCACGAGCCAAGAGTCTATTGAGGCTCATATTAGAAAGTTAAGTGATGTCCCCCCTCTTAGCGGGATTAATATTTTAGCCGTCGATATTCGGATTTGGGATTTGGGCAAGTTGTGGTCAGGAGGACGACAAATGCTGATCTGCTTGCAAATTTTGCTGACAAGGGGTTAACCCCTGAAGAATTTTCCGATCAATCTGGCCTTGTTCACAGCGAGGTAAACCTTTGCTTTCTTTTTCTGCTTGATCGCTTATTTTTTGGTCGTCACTTTATTTCTAGTATGTTTGCCGAGCTAATCCTTTTTCGTTTCTCAATGTGCAGTCTCTTACTATGGTCGAACATGCGAAGAGCTCTTGGAGGGCGTCCATTGAGAGGGAGAAGCTAGCTATGGTCCAATATACCCGCAAGTCTCATGAGTTGACCGAGCTGAGAGAGAAGTACAACGATCTAGATTCAGCCTACGATGCTCTGGAGTCTCTCAAGAACGATGCTGTAATGGCCAAGGATAAGGCGCTAGTCGACCTCAAAGCTATTGAGACCAAGCTTGAAGAGATGAAGACTCAGAGGGATGCCGAACGCCAGGGGCATGAGACAACGAAGAAGGAACTTACAACGGTCTCAAAGATTCTTCACGACAGAGATGAATTTTTGACCAAGGTGAATGAGGAGCACAATGCTGCTAGGGCCAAGTGGAAGGAGGAGCTCCAAGCTACCTCACGGGCTGCTGTAGAGGCGTTCAAGGAAGGGGTGATTACTATAACGCCGTAGTCGACAAGGCGAAGGACTTCCTTGACGTAGGTCGGCGCCACATGGCCCGTCGAGCTCTAGTAGATCCGACTGCCGATGTCTCCCTTGAACAGTTAGCCCGATGGGCGTCAGAAGCTCAATACAATATGGTCACTCGAGGTGGTCACTCGGTAGTCCCTTACACTGACAACGACTTAGCCTTCATTGCCCAACAGGATCAGGAGGACAGTTGTGAACCGTGGACCGCCCCTCCTCTTGCTGAAAGGAATTTCAACGTGCTTCTCCAGGAAATCGAAGATGCGGAAGACATGGAGGAGTACACAGAAGAGGGGGTCGCCAATGATCAGCCTGTCCAAGCTAATGACGGACTGGTCGTTTGATTTTTTCCCTGATGTAATGAGAACAAGTCCCAAAACAATTTTTCTTTTTGCTTTAGGTAGCGTGTGCCTTGGCCCAGCTTTTTGGAAGGCATACTAACTCGTAACTTTTATTTGTTCAAGTCCTGGTCCGCTTTGGGGGACTTAGTCTTGTTTAATCGTAGTTGACTTTTGCTTGAATCTGTTTTGCTTCGATCCAACTATTTGTCTTGATGTTGAACTAGATTTAATAGGACAGATGAGTCGCTACAATTTTTTGACCGGACTTGTTATTTAACAAAAAAATCGACCTTGTACTTGCATGATTTTTGAAAACGAGGTTGACTAAGAATCAATCCCGTTAAATGAACGAAGCTGACCAAGAGTCGAGCTTGTTAAGGCGAAGTTGATCATGATCGGACTTGTTAAATGAACGAGACAGATTATGAATCGAGCCTGTTAGAACGAAGTCGACTATGAGTCGGACTTGTTAAATGAACGAGACTGATTATAAATCGAGCCTGTTAGAACGAAGTCGACTATGAGTCGGACTTGTTGAATGAACGAGACTGATTATGAATCGAGCCTGTTTAAAGGAACGAGGCTGACTAAGAGTCGAGCCCGTTTGAAGGAACGAGGCTGACTAAGAGTCAAGCCCGTTTGAAGGAACAAGGCTGACTAAGAGTCGAGCCCGTTTGAAGGAACGAGGCTGACTAAGAGTCGAGCCAATTTTAAAGGAACGATGCTGACTAAGAGTCGAGCTCATTAGAATCGATGCACAAAACGTAACACAATTTGAATAAAATTGTAACTTTATTGAAGTAATAGCACGATTACATAGAAAACGGAGAGCTAGAACTAGAACTAAACTTCCAACTTGAAAACGAAAGCTAACTTTGTAACTGAACTAGAAATCTGAACTAGAAAACTTGAACTAGAAATAGTAATTGATAAGGTGAGTAGCATGCCACAGGTGCTTCAACTCGTCTCCATCCAAATGTGCGATCATGTAAGTTCCTTCCTTAATAATTCGAGTGACGATGTAGGGACCTTCCCAGTTGGGAGATAACTTGTTCATCTGAGTTCACCTTCCAGTCGACTCGATCCTCCTCAAAACATGGTCGCCTACTTGGAACGATCTTATCTTCACCTTTTTATCACGATAGCTCTTGGTTTTTTTCTTGTAATTTACCATCCTTAGATGAGCTGTATCTCGCTGTTCGTCGATCAAATCCAAGTCGATCAATCTATTGACCTCATTCTTCTCTTAGTCGAAGAAAATTACTCTAGCTGTGGGAAATCGTAGCTCGACCAGTGCCATGTCCTCTGATCCATATGCAAGAGCGAATGGGGTTTCCCCCGTGGGCCCCCGAATGGTTGTGCGGACTGCCCAGACAGCAAGGGGGAGTTCGTCCAACCAGTTACTTTTATGACCAACCAAACCCGTTTTTAGTGCTGAGAGGACCAACTTATTCCCTGCTTCGGCTTGCCCGTTGCCTTGGGGATAAGCAACTGATGACTTCCAATGCTTGACTCCAACTCTTTTCATTCCGTTTTGAAAGCTTGGGAGAATTGTAACCCGTTATCCGATACTATTGCTCGAGGAATCCTAAAGCGGCACCAAATGAAGTCGTGAATGAAATTGATGGCGTTCTCCTCAGTAATCCTAGCTAGTGGCTTGGCCTCGACCCACTTTGTGAAATAATTAATAGCTACGATCACGTACTTGCAATTTCCACGGGCGGGCGGGAAGGGTCCAATCAAATCGATGCCCCACATATCAAAAGGCCAAGTAGAGAACACTGGAGTTTGCTCGTTGTAGGCAGGTGAGGAATATTGGCGAATCTTTGGTACTGGTCGCACCCTTGAACAAAATCGTGGGCATCCGCCCTCATGTGCGACCAGTAATAGCCCATAGTAATCAATTTGTTGGCCAAAGTTCTGGCCCTCGGGTGTCCACCACAAACTCCACTATGTACATCGTACATCAGCTGGGTTACCTCTAGATGGTGTACACATCTCAATAACAGTTTACTGAAGGACCTTCTGAACAACGCATTTCCTTGAATGACATACCTCGAAGCCTTTTTCTTGATGGCTCGAGCTGCTTTCTCGTCTTCAGGTAGCTCGCCAGTTTCCAGGTATGCTCGCATTTCCTCGATCCTGCACTTGGTGTAGACCCAGTCTCTAGTAGTGTCCTCCAAACATTGAATCTGAACTCTCTCATAAGCTGGATGTGCAAGACAAGAGATAGGCTCCTCGTGTGGCTCGTCTGATGTAGCCAGTTTTGAGAGTAGGTCGGACAATTCATTGTCGTCTCGACCAACCCTCTTTATCTCCCAAAACTCCAAGTCCTTGATCAGATTCTTCACCAGGTCGCAGTATTTGACCAAAGTGGGATTCAGCACCTCGTATTTTCCTTTGACTTGGTTGACTATCAACTGAGAATCACAGTAGGCTATGATCTTGGTCGCCCCAAATCACTTCGCGTACTCAATGGCAGCAACCAAAGCTTCATATTCGGCCTGGTTGTTGGAAGCTTCAAACTTGAATCTCAGTGCCTCCTCATAAACGGTTCCTGATTCCGGCTCGACCAATACAATTCCGGCACCACTGACGTTCTTTGTTGCCGACCCATCAGAGTATACCTTCCAGCAATCGTTGGGCAAACTTGTGGTGGGCTGAGTCTCTGTCTCCTTTCCTTTTGCCTTCTCCTTCTGAGCTCAAACTTCGCTATCTCCCTTGGTGAACGTAAGCTCTACCAAGAAGTCTGCCAAAGCTTGAGCTTTTAATGCCTTTCGAGGCCGATACTCGATATCGAATTCTGTGAGAGCAATTGACCAGTTGAGTAAGCGGCCTGAACTTTCTGGCTTGTGTAGGATCTTCCTCAGGGGTGCATTTGTAAGTATGACAATTGGGTGAGCTAGAAAATAAGCTCGTAACTTCCTGGAAGCTACGACCAAAGCATATGCTACCTTCTCTGCATTATAGTATCTGCCCTCTACGTCGGACAAGGCCTTGCTTACGTAATATATGGGCTTCTGAAGCCCTCCTTCTTCTCGAACTAAAACAGCGGCCACAGCTTGGTCGCCAACAGACAGATAGACAAACAATACTTCCCCTACAACCGGGCTGCTCAATAGTGGCGGAGAAGCAATATACTCCTTTAACTGCTGGAACGACGAATGACATTCGGCCGTCCACTCAAAATTTTTCGTCCCCCTCAATGATTTAAAGAAGGGGAGAGATCTTTCCACCGACTTGGCTATAAAGCGACCTAGGGCTACAACCCTACCGTTGAGTCGCTGCATCTCCTTGATATTTGTAGGCTCCTTCATGTCGACTAGAGCCTTGATCTTTTCTGGATTGGCTTCAATACCTTGCTGAGAAACCATAAAGCCAAGAAATTTGCCAGCTGCCATGCCGAACACACACTTACTCGGGTTAAGCTTCATGTTATTTGCTCATAAATTGGCGAACGTTTCCTTTAGGTCGAACACGTGATGTCTGGCCTTTGTTTTGATGACTATATCGTCGACGTAGGCCTCTATGTTTTGGCCAATTTGTGAGGCAAAGACCTTGTTGACCATCCTTTGGTAGGTCGCTCCAGCATTCTTCAAACCGAACGGCATCATAGTGTAACAATAGATACCTCCAGCAGCTTGGAAAGCCGTCTTCATTATGTCGTCTTCGTGCATCTTGATCTGATGATAGCCCGAGTAAGCGTCGAGGAAGCTTAATGTGGTGTGTCCAGCTATTGAATCTATGAGCTTGTCGATCCGAGGCAGAGGATAACTATCTTTGGGGCAGGCTAGATTTAAGTTGGTGAAGTCGAAACACATCCTCCACTTGCCATTGGATTTCTTCACCATTACCACATTAGCTAACCAAGTAGTATGAGTAGCCTCCTTGATGATACCTGCACTTAAAAGCTTTTGTACCTCAAGTTTGATCGCTTCCTCTTTGTCACGAGCAAAGCTTCGCAGCCTCTGTGCTTTGTGTTTCATGGTCGGGTTAACCTCTAGCCTGTGAACAGTGACCTCCTCCTTTATTCCCTTCATGTCTTCTACTCGCCAAGCAAAGATGTCACTGCTCTCCTTTAGTAGCTCGACGATTTCTACTGGCTTCTTCAAAACTGGTGGCTAACCTGCTTACCAATCCTCAAGAATTTTTGTTCGGGATAAGAAGGATTTGTTATCACTGCCTCTAGCTCATCAACAACTTCAAGTTCCGGACCATCTCTAAACTACAGGGTCTCGATAATGATCTCGCGAACTCTCTGTCTTTCTTTATCCCCCAAATGTGGAGCCTCTTCAACAATCATATCATCCAACTCAGCTGCGATCTCACTGGTGGTGGCCCCCGAGTTATTGTCGATCTGTAGGCATAGCTCGCCTATGAAGACTTGGTCGACCATAACTGCATCTGAATCGACCATGGTGTTTTGAGAAGGACGTGTCGACTTAATCATGACGTTGTCATGTGAGTGATATATCGCTTCTTCCACACAGGTGACATGTTTTAGTTTTTTTTGCTATGAGGACATAGCATGTTTTAAGTTTGGGGGTAGATATCTCTCCGAGTTTGTGGGTTTATAGGGAAGTGTTTATAGTGTCACCCTCCAAAAAAATAGAAAAATTTAAAAATTTTGTTCTTTTCATATTTTGGGATGTTGGCAAGAGTCCATGATGATTTGAGAGTGCTTTAATTTTAAAAAAAAATCTTGAGTGTTATTGTCAATATTGGGTTATAATTGCATTGAAACATGTAAAGTATGATTACTCCACCTTTCACTTCCATGCTATTTTTCTTGATCATTGTTACCAATTTAGGAGACCTTTATAGGATCACTTTGTCATTCTAGGGGTCCCTAGAACATGCTTGCATGACTGTCAATAATACATCAATTAGGTTATTCGGAAAGTGATAATTATTTGGCTATTTTCTTTGAACCCTATTTGTGAGCCTTTAACTTTCTAGTCACTTAAAAAAATTTCCGCTAGTGAAATTATCCGATTCGTGGCCGGACGGCATCTCGCGTTGTACGGTCATGCTTTTTTTCGTTTAGAGTCGCCACGCCATTTTGATTGTGCTCAAAACATTAAGAAAATGCTTTGTTTGTTTGATTTGTTTTGTTGTGTGATGAGATTTTAGAGTACGGAGGTCAGGTTATGCCTCGGGATGAGATATTTGAGCTCACCCGAGTCATCTCGTATACACGAGTCTTTCAATACCCTTCTTTCTTTAAATGTTGTGTGTGTGTGTGTGCTTTTAAAAATGCATTTGAAAGTATTGTCTACATTGCAAATGATGTATTTAAACGGAAATATTTAAATACTTAAATTAAATGAGATTTGGAAGGAGATCGTACCAATGTTGGTTTGTGTCTATCTTCCGCGGGGGAATGTGTTTGGTTTGGGATGTCGGGGGTCGATTAGGACGGACCGGAATTGATTGGGATCGACCGGAATCGCTTCGGGAGGACTTCGGAGCGCCTCGAGAGGGCTTTGGAGCATCTCGGGAAGGCTCGGGAGGCCTCGAGAAAGATTGAAAGAGGCCGGGATTGCCTCGAGATGGCTTGGGATGCCTCAGGATGCCTCAGGATGGACCGAGATCGACTGGAATTGCTTTGGGGAACTTTGGAGCGCCTCGGGAGGGCTTTGGAGCACCTCGGGAAGGCTCGGGAGGCCTCGAGAAAGATCAAAAGAGGTCAGGATTGCCTCAGGATGGCTCGGGATGGCTCAGGACAGCTCGGGATGCCTCAGGATGGACCGGGATCTGTAAGTACCCAAATCTGGCTCATGCCTTCCGGTTAATTTTCCCGGCAATTCCGGTAATTTTTCCGGTAATTCCTCGGACTTTCCTACAGTTCCGGAATAATTTCAGAAATGTTCCAAGCCTTTTAAGGGCTAAAGGGAATGCTTGGTGATTAAGAAACACGTTTTTCTTAATCCCAAAACCCTTCTAGAAGACTGCCACCTTGCATGTTTCTAGAAGGGACTGGAAGTGGCTACTTATGTCGTGCGACATAATAGGCCATGAAAAACTTCTAGAAGCTTGCCACCTTGCATGTTTCTAGAAGGGACTGGAAGTGGCTACTTATGTCGTGCGACATAATAGGCCATGAAAAGTTCTAGAAGGTTGCCACCTTGCATGTTTCTAGAAGGAAAGCAGTTATGGCTTGTTATGTCGTGCGACATAACAAGCCCATGCAGGCAGCCTATAAATAGAGGCCTTCACCTCTCATTTTGGACACACCTTTTCCACCCCTCAGTCCCCCTCTATAGGGAATATGCCCAGAAACCTCCTCTCTCCTCACATACCTCCCAAACCACACCAATCCTCCCAAATCAATCCCACACACACTTCCCACACACACACTTCATATACACATCAAGAACCAAGGAGTTCTCAAGGAACCAAGGCTCAATTTCAGCCGGAGGTTCTTTGTTTTGAAGGCCCCTATGTCTAACTTGATATAGGGAGTCGTGGTCTTCAAGGGTAACGATTTTCTACCCTTTTCCACTCTCTATTTACTTTGAATGTGAAATCTCTATGCTAAATGCGTTGATAATGTTGTTTTCTGATTAAAGATGCATACTTTATCCTCATATTGCTTAGATCCATATCCATTTGCATACTATTGCATGTAAAAGCCCCGGTTTGACTTGGTTTTGCATGAACACTCGAGATGAGTGTGGATCCCTCATATCCATACCCTCTTGAAGTGTCCATTACTGAAATACTAGCTCCCTGAGACCTATTGGTGAAGTAACTTGGCTATTTTAAGGCCTTGTTACCTCTGTAGATCTCATTCTTGAAGACTTCGCAAAATGGCTAGTTATGTCACGCGACATAGGCGGCTACATGTCACGCGACAAACATAGCCGGTTGCGAAACTTCCTATTTTCAAGTCAGAATCCCGATGTTCACCCCCATCATGCTATAATCTGATGTTTATCTGCAATTTAGATAATATCTATGTACATAAAATGCCATCTTTTCATTAAAATACCATTTTCATACATAAAGGTGCATCCTTTGCACCTAAATCCTATTTTCATGCATTAAAATCATTCTTTTTGCACTAAAAATTGCATCCTTTGCATTCAAAATCCCTTTTCACAAAAGATGCATCCTTTGCACCCAAAAACTCATTTTCATACATAAAAATGCATCTTTTGCTTTCAAAATAACATCTTTGTGAATCATTTGTACCTCAAATGCTATTTTTCCCATAAGATTGCATCCTTTGCATAAAAATCTTTTCTTTGCACAAAAAGCATCCCTTGCAACCAAAAGACATTCTTTACACCAAAAATGTCATCTTTTCACTAAAAGTATCATTTTCTTTATCATGCATTCCCCCATGTCCCCATTAGTAACCTTGGAACGGACCGGTGTAAAAGATCCTATCTTTACATCGTTCCTTCCATAAAGGTTTCATAATCTCTTTAGAAAGGGACACCTTTGAACCCTATATCTCCGATTATCACTTAAGATGAGTATGAAGCATCTATACGAGCTCGACCATCTTAAAGTGTAGGATTGATGGGCTAAGGACCCTCCTTTTCTAAAGAACCTCATCTTTGACTATGAAGAGAGTCATTCTCTCGATCACGCAAGTCCCAAGGTCCAAAAATGCGATGATCACAAGTCTAAGATGAGGACGGGATCATAATCCCGAATACATAAAATCCAAGAAATCCCGAGCGACAACCAACAAATGGTTTGTACGTCCGGAAGACGAATTGGGACATTCCCTCCCCTTTATTTTCAAACACACGTACCTTGCAGAAAGCACGCTGGTAAGCAAGCACGATTAATGAAATCTTGGGAGACTTGCCCGTGGCAGAGCACCTTGGGTGAACGACGATCCGTTCTTCCCAAGGGGTAACTTAACCTCCGAACCCATAAAACCTTTTTTTCAAAGTTTTGAGGTAATCAAAATGGCGTGGCGACTCCGTTTTTCAAATTAAACCGGATGTCTTCAAACTCGCGTGAATCCAACAAACACAAAATTTTGGGCACACATTCACAGTTTGGCGACTCCACTGGGGATATCCCAAAGGAGAAAAGCTTTTATTTTCAAAACAAAAATCGATACTCGGTATATAGGTGGAAACCACTTGCCTTTCCTGTACACTCCCTGATGTGGGAGTTGGGATAACCGGTGGTTTAACAATCCCACGTACCAGTACCCCTTTTCAAAATTTTTTTTTGAAAAAATAAAAGAAAGCTTTTCCCTTTGAGCGGGTTAGACTCCCGTCACCGATTTCATTAATCATGCTTGCTTTCTTTACCATGCATTGCATCATTTGCATCTTGGAATTTGTGCATACTTTGAACGGGAAACAACCCGAAAAATAGCAAAAGGAGTGGAACCTGGAAAATTGATCCATGCGGTCGTGCGGCTCAATCCTCCTCGGATTCGACCGGGCGACCTCGTGGCAATTCCACCGGGAAAATTGAGGTTAATCTGGCGAGTCCTAGCGGCTTGGGGCTACTCGGCTCCATGGCGGCGGGGCTCCCGGAAAATTTACGTGCTTATGTGTTGCATTTTCCCCGTCCCGAAAATCATTCCTTTAAAACACATTTACGAAAATCTACTGTTTTAACTCAAAAAGGAACATTTTTAGGAGACCGCACACTACGCGCACTGATATATCTGTACACTTTGCACGCACGTCCTTCAAACCCGAGGGTGGTTCAGTGCCGATCACGGACGGCCTTACGATGCTCCGGGCGCGCACGGAATCATCCCAACCTCCCATGGCGGCCGGTGTCGACCAATGCGCGAGACCAGGTGTCACACGTTTCAAAAAACCGTGACTTTTGGTTGGTTTTTGGTCTAGTCCGTGTCATATAGCCCGATTGCGTACCCTCGTAAAGGTCGAAGCCTTAGTTCGCAACGGAAGAAGAACTCGCCAAAATTCCGACAAGGAAAAATTGGCGAGATCTCGACTCAGACATGGACTATTGACCTTGACACCGCACGAATGCGTAAGAGTCAAGACAGAGTCTTTGCCAACAAATCAAAAGATCTTTCGCTCAATTGAAGCTCTGCTAAAATTCGGACAAAGGAAAAATTGGCAAGATCTTGACTGGCATTGACTTTGATTCTAACTCACGCCGGCGTATGCAACGAAGTTCAATATGACCTTTGTGTCATCCGGCTTTGCCCGACCCATGCCTATTATCTTCTCGGACATTACCAAAAGTCAAAGCGTCATTCGAAATTACGCAAAAATTTATCAAGGCGGAAAGACGAGACTTTCCGTGTGCCTTGACTATAATCCGCATCGCTCGTGCGTTGAAAGTTCCTATGACAGCTAGACCCGTTAGGAGCGTTCTTTACTCTCGGTCGGTGGGATCCGCGTGCCTATAGGACCCTCGCCGTGTCCTCCCCAGGAGGTCGAAATACAGGTGGAATACGAGGGGCTTATAGACGTAGTGATGGAACCCACTGATCCGGGATCTAGAGTAGTTGCGAAAAAAGAGGGGCAAGCCCCCTTTTCCAGCCAAATAGGAATTAATAAAAGACATGATTTTAAGTAAACTTGAACAATTAATGTAATCATAATTGCATTTTCCTATCTACATTATCCCTAATCGAGACCTCCTCGGTCCGATTTCGATTTTCTGTCCCGACCTTTCATGGTCAAATCCTTAATCGAGACCTCCTCGGTCCGATTTTCGCTCTACGACCTTTCATGGTCAAGCCCTAATCGAGACCTCCTCGGTCCGATTTCCGATTTTCCATCTCGACCTTTCATGGTCAGAGCCTTCCGATCTCCGAGAGACCTCCTCGGTCTCATGTGTTGGTGCTCCATTAAGCTCGACCTTTCATGGTACAGAGCCTAAGTGCGAGACCTACCTGGAGTCTAAAGTTAGATTACTAAACCTTCCCTATCTCAGGAGTCTAAACCTTTCATGGTCTAAATCCTTGATCCAAGCCTTGAGACCTCCCTCAGTCCAGATCTTGATTTTTCCTATCTCGACCTTTCGGAGGTTGGAGGTCAAATTTAAATGAGTACTCAGATAGATATAGCGGATTTTCAATCCCGACCAATTGGTCAGTTAATCTCAATCACTCATAGGTCAGATCTAGTCTGGTGCTGGATCGACCATAAGGTTCATCAGTCAACAATCCTCGATATTGATGCACTCATAAGTCCCACAGATCTTCGAGCCTGTAGGTCTAACGGACCTTTGTGGTCAATTTCCATCATGACCTCCTCGGAAAGTCCGATCTTCGATTTTCCTATCTACGATCCCCTTATGGATAAATCCCTTCCTCCATCATAGCGATCCCTTGCTAGAATACCAGGTCTCGATTTTCCATTTGACACCCAGCTTGCTGGATAGAATTTCTTGCCCTGTGATCCACTGAGATAAGACTTCCCAGATTTTGATCTCTGCCTTCCAAGAGTTGATCTGACTTAGATCACATTAGGATTAGCGGAGAAAAATGTCGGAACGATAAACCAGCGACAATGTTATGAAGATACACTTGAATAACCCCAATCGCGTTAGGCCACCTCAATGATTCAAGCTTCTCGGTTATACCCGAATCAAGGACATACATGCATCCGCTGCGTCAGAAAAGAATTTAGATTGAGAATGGGTTGGCTCTGGTGTAGAAAACCTTCTAGGGATTAGAGTTCCAGACAGAAGTTAACCCCGTGGCGATAGTGAGCTGGAGAGTCGAAACAAATGCAAGCCGGGCTCAACCCAAAAATAATGGTGAGTGATGGTCGAACTTGGAAGGAATGAGTTGGTACAGAGCATCGGAAGAATATCTTCGGCCTTGTGTTCATGAGCAATAAGCGGCAACTGATGATGCCCGTATTCCCCTGGTCAGTGTGCAGGGTGAGGTGCAGTGTCGAAGCCTCGATTGGTTCCACAATGGTTATGGTGACAAGATGAGACTCCCGGTCTTGAGAAGCAGCCATCTCAGCTCCTACAGCCTGTGTGCCCTTACTTTCCATTTTGACAATGCTGGTCTGCGAGACGGCCTCTAAGCAAGGACATTGGAAGAGTGTCAAAGAGAAGGCCTGTCAGGATCAAGCCAGGTGGGGCTCGCAAGCACCCTCGCCTCACGCCGGATCAGGCAAAGGCTTTGGTCTCCCACAGATGGATCCCCAGATATCCTCAGATATACAGGTTGCTTCTTGCACATCGAGTGAATGAGATCCGATTGAAATGATGATGATCAACAAAGTTCACCTCCATGGGAAATGAGCAGTTTTGACCCATTTCGGGAGGTTCAAGGTCGACATGCTTCAAGCTTTCGTAAAGCGGAGACTCCGGCAGCCCGTACCATCAAATCGCCATGATTTGGTGAAACGAGGCCTTCTCGGCATGGGCATTATAAGGCGGATCACTTGCGAGTCTGTGATAGGGGACGTTGAAGCTAATCGAAGAACCCACAAGCATTTTGGTCATGTGAAAATGAAAAGTGTGTGGATACGAAGAAAGAAATTAGACTTGGCGTCTACGAAGGAATTTACTTCCAAGCTTGAAGTCCAACCAGCAGAGTTACTATCCTAGGGTCTACCATCCTTAGAAAGCTGATATATAAAAAATAGTCTCTCAGTCAACCTTCATAGGTTCTAGTACTTTTCTCTTTCAATCAAGTCCTCTACGTACATTGTAATTAATCTTTAATTTTCTATAAAAGAGTCTTCTTCTTTTCTTACTAGACTTAAGACATTATTTGCACACCTACATTACATTTAATGAAATGGTTTTATTTTAGATGATCACTTGCATTGCTCAACAAATAATCTCTCGAAATAATTAACGTTCCGATTAATCAGTGTGAGAAAGTCAACTAATGCCTTCCCCATACACTTTCCTTACCTCACAAAAAGCCTTCATTAAACCATACACTTTCCCAATCATGCCCCCACCTTTATCTTGACCAAGTCAACGACGACGGCAACATCAAGGGACAACAAGAGGTCACTCAGCTTCAAAAGATTGACCCCATGTCGACAACAACCTAGGAGCTTGGCTTAGACCTCAAGGGTGTCAAGAAAATTTCAAGCAGGGGCTCGCCTTGGCCCTCAGTTGCTTCAGAAAATAAAAAATGTAGTGCAAAAAGAGTAATACCCAGCTAGGCTGAAAATCCCAAAAAAGGGCAGTCTAGGCAAAAAACAGGGTTGCACATATATATATATATATATAAAATAAAAAAAAAAAAAGAAAAAAATCTTAGTGCAAAAAGAGTAATGCCCAGCTAGGCTGAAAATCCCAAAAAAAAAAAAAAGGGCGGTCTAAGTAAAAAAAAAACAGGGTTGCACATAAAAATAAAAAAAATGATGAGGCCAAGGACCCAGCACCGCCCATCAAAAGCTTGATGGACAAAACCAAAGCTCGAAGAATAGATGTTGTCGGTAACAATGGAGCGGTCAAAGCAAAGCCAAAAGCATTTCATAAGCCTATAGGCACGTACGAATCCTTTCTTCCCCAATGAAAGAGGAAGCAATCAGAAGCAGCCGTCCAAGAATGACTTGGTCAAGGAATCATCCCAAGGCCCACGCCTCATCATCTCATCCTAAGCCTTTTCACTAAAGGAACCACAAATCCCAAAGCCTGAAACAGTCCGGCCGAGGCCGAACTACGGCGACCTGAGCTCCTCACAATGAGGGGAACGTAGGCAACCAGCAATGGTCCGGTCATAAACATATCCAAATTCCTGAATGACCTCTCCCATAGACACAGTCAGATTCCAGAAAACCCGGTCTCATCAATGACCTCCCTATACACAAACTTTTCTTTCACACCAGCCAACCTTGATCCGCGACATTGGTTGACTTTCTCCTCATGATTAATAAGAATGTTTTTTTTCCTCATATCAAGATTAGTGGTTGAATAACCCGAACATTAATAAAGGGTTTTAAGCAATCTTGTGATCATTGTAAATAAAACAAGTTTTCAGATGTTTTGACAAGTCTTCCTTTTCTACATCTTAGGAAAAATAGTGCTAAACACTGATTTTCTGTCAGCAGGGGATTCCATACACTTTTATAAACCTTTCTACGCTTATACTCTCTCAAAAGAGTCAAACCCAAAGCGAGTTTTGTGCCTACGTCGAATAAGGCCATCGGAATAACACAAAATCGGGATCTATTCCCACCTTTCGAAAAATATGCCCATGTATGTATTTCTGAGAATCTTTTCTTTCACATCTTCTTAAGGTTGACTGATTGACTAAAAAAAAAAGGATAGGTTTTCCCTTTTTTGCTACAATTCGCATTAGGGCTGCCTCGAAACTCTTCAAGGTTGGGACTTTGTCCAAGCATTCCTTTAAACTGGGGCTTCTTTAGTCATTTTTGGAGTTCGCATTGGGTTCTTCACTAGGTCCCTAGATGGATTCAGTTTTGTTCAAATCAACCTCAGGATCACTTCCGCAGTACCAATCATATTGGGATTTTTGCTAGGTCATCAGACTGGGGCTTCACTAAGTTACTTCTTCGAAACCCAAGACTTCGCCTACTCAGTTCGTCCAACCGGGACTTTGCAACCGGGGCTGTGCCAATGAAAGGATCTTTCCTTGCTTTAATAAGATATGGGTCTTTGCAGAAAGTTTTTCCTTAGATCGGGGCTCCGATGAGTTGCATCCATTCCTAGAAGAGAGGTTTGGTCACTTCGACATCTGCTTTAGTCTTTGGTTGTAAAAGCCTGTCAGCATCAGCTTCAAATGCCAGAGTGTGAGAAAGGAACATTCATCGAGACCCGAAGTTTAAACCCAGTCTCAGCCCAAGAAGGAATTCCAGTCCACGTTGACAACATCTCATGCAACAACAGCAGTTCAGTCCGCACCCAAGGGATATAACCCCACCTGCTTGAAACCCGTCTTAAACACATTCCATATGTACATCCAGACCCAGTCTCTACCATTGTTTCCAAGAAAAAAAAATCACCCCTAGGCTCAAGTAACGTGCCAATTGCTAATAATACATTTTCTCCCAAAATCGCATTCGTTACTTCCGTTATAACAAGATAACACCAGGCGACAGTTTCCTAATTGTCAAAAATCCAACTTTAGCTACCTCTATCACAGATTGAGAAGTATGCTCAAGTTTGTCCAGCTATAGCTACCTCTATCTACTCGATAGTGACGTAAGCTTTAGCTTCCTCAGGTGACAACCTCCATTAATTGTCAAAACCTCAAGGATCCTAGACATCGTTCCTAACTGTCTAGATGAAGCTTGAACTACGATCAAGGCTTGATTCCTCCGGGATACGTAGGTAGCCTTTCATAAAAGGTTCAGCCATCCGACCGCAAATGGTCACCCCTCTTTCTTCGTCTTTTCCTCCGTGGTAAGATAGCTTTTCATAAAAGTCCAATTTTTTGACCACATTGGTCACCCCCTTTTATTTGGCACATTCCTAGTAGGCTCGGTTGTTTGACCTCCTAGGTCACCCCGTTTCCATCCTTATAGGGAGGGACCAATATCTCTTTGCCATTGTCCCAAGGAAGCCAGGTAGGTGACCTCTTTTGGTCACCCAATTCCAACCTGTGCCTGCAATTCCATTCCAGTTCCAAAGGCATTAAAAAGCACAGTTCAGGCTTACTAAGTCGCGCGACATACTAAGCCTCTGTGGCCTATTTTTACAATTTTGCCCCTGAAGGCTCAATTTTACGATTTTATCTCTCATAGGTCTGTTTTACCCCTTGTGCCCCTGGTATTTTCAATCACTTTCAATCCAGTTTTCCCTCTAGTGCCCCCGAGGCCTATTTTACAAATTTACCTCTGTGACTCAGTTTATTTGCCCTTGGCATTTTCAATTTTATTTTTCAAATAATCAGGGTACATCCCAGTTTTCTTTACAAAAAATTATTCGGGTGCGTCCCACTTTTCTTTACAAAAACTATTGATTCCTTCCAACTTCTCTACAAAATCCAACCTTTTTCGCAATCCTCCGTTATCGCCAAATGGGATAACGTTTCCTCCAGGAAATTCTCCGTTATCGCCAAATGGGATAACGTTTCCTCCGGGAAATTCTCCGTTATCGCCAAATGGGATAACGTTTCCTCCGGAAAATTCTCCGTTATCGCCAAATGGGATAACGTTTCCTCCGGGAAATTCTCCGTTATCGCCAAATGGGATAACGTTTCCTCCGGGAAATTCTCCGTTATCGCCAAATGGGATAACGTTTCCTCCGGGAAATTCTCCGTTATCGTCAAATGGGATAGCGTTTCCTCAGGGAAATTCTCCGTTATCGCCAAATGGGATAGCGTTTCCTCAGGGAAATTCTCCGTTATTGCCAAATGGGATAGCGTTTCCTCCGGGAAATTCTCCGTTATCGCCAAATGGGATAACGTTTCCTCCGGGAAATCCTCCGTTATCGCCAAATGGGATAACGTTTCCTCCGGGAAATTCTCCGTTATTTCCGAATGACGGAATAATATTTCGACCTTTTTTCGCTTTATTTTGTTCTCCGTTATTTCCGAATGACGGAATAATATTTCGACCTTTTTTTCGCTTTATTTTGGTCTCCGTTATTTCCGAATGACGGAATAACATTTCGACCTCATTTCGCTTTATTTTGATCTCCGTTATTTCCGAATGACGGAATAATATTTCGACCTCATTTCGCTTTATTTCGATCTCCGTTATTTCCGAATGACGGAATAACACTTCGACCTTTTTTCGCTTTATTTTGATCTCCGTTATTTCTGAATGACGGAATAACATTTCGACCTTTTTTCGCTTTATTTCGATCTCCGTTATTTCCGAATGACGGAATAACATTTCGACCTTTTTTCGCTTTATTTCGATCTCCGTTATTTCCGAATGACGGAATAACATTTCGACCTTTTTTTCGCTTTATTTTGATCTCCGTTATTTCCGAATGACGGAATAACATTTCGACCTTTTTTCGCTTTATTTCGATCTCCGTTATTTCCGAATGACGGAATAACATTTCGACCTTTTTTCGCTTTATTTCGATCTCCGTTATTTCCGAATGACGGAATAACATTTCGACCTTTTTTCGCTTTATTTCGATCTCCGTTATTTCCGAATGACGGAATAATAATATTTCGACCTTTTTTTCGCTTTATTTTGATCTCCGTTATTTCCGAATGACGGAATAATATTTCGACCTTTTTTCGCTTTATTTCGATCTCCGTTATTTCCGAATGACGGAATAACATTTCGACCTTTTTTCGCTTTATTTCGATCTCCGTTATTCCAAGGTGAAGGAATAACATTTCGACTCAATAAAAGCTCGAACTACGACCTGGCTTGATTCCCCCGGGATACGTAGGTAGCCTCCTGTAGGTTCAGCCAATTTGTCACATATGACGCCCCCTTTCCCCAGTGGATTCTGAACTACGATCAAGGCTTGATTCCTCCGGGATACGTAGGTAGCCTTTCATGAAAGGTCCAGCCACTCGACCAACTTGGTCACCCAATCCGTCTCGGCATTCGCCAGATTGGATCCTTTTCTATCGACAACCCCACTCGCCCTGCAAGTGACGTTGCCGAGGGGCTTCTGTAAGTACCCAAATCTGGCTCATGCCTTCCGGTTAATTTTCCCGGCAATTCCGGTAATTTTTCCGGTAATTCCTCGGACTTTCATACAGTTCCGGAATAATTTCAGAAATTTTCCAAGCCTTTTAAGGGCTAAAGGGAATGCTTGGTGATTAAGAAACACGTTTTTCTTAATCCCAAAACCCTTCTAGAAGACTGTCACCTTGCATGTTTCTAGAAGGGACTGGAAGTGGCTACTTATGTCGTGCGACATAATAGGCCATGAAAAACTTCTAGAAGCTTGCCACCTTGCATGTTTCTAGAAGGAACTGGAAGTGGCTACTTATGTCGTGCGACATAATAGGCCATGAAAAGTTCTAGAAGGTTGCCACCTTGCATGTTTCTAGAAGGAAAGCAGTTATGGCTTGTTATGTCGTGCGACATAACAAGCCCATGTAGGCAGCCTATAAATAGAGGCCTTCACCTCTCATTTTGGACACACCTTTTCCACCCCTCAGTCCCCCTCTATAGGGAATACGCCCAGAAACCTCCTCGCTCCTCACATACCTCCCAAACCACACCAATCCTCCCAAATCAATTCCACACACACTTCATATACACATCAAGAACCAAGGAGTTCTCAAGGAACCAAGGTTCAATTTCAGCCCCAGAGGTTGCTGTTTTGAAGGCCCCTATGTCTAACTTGATATAGGGAGTTGTGGTCTTCAAGGGTAACGATTTTCTACCCTTTTCCACTCTCTATTTACTTTGAATGTGAAATCTCTATGCTAAATGCGTTGATAATGTTGTTTTCTGATTAAAGATGCATACTTTATCCTCATATTGCTTAGATCCATATCCATTTGCATACTATTGCATGTAAAAGCCCCGGTTTGACTTGGTTTTGCATGAACACTCGAGATGAGTGTGGATCCCTCATATCCACACCCTCTTGAAGTGTTCATTACTGAAATACTAGCTCCCTGAGACCTATTGGTGAAGTAACTTGGCTATTTTAAGGCCTTGTTACCTCTGTAGATCTCATTTGCCGAAGACTTCGCAAAATGGCTAGTTATGTCACGCGACATGTGCACTTTATGTCACGCGACAAACATAGCCGCTGCGTAAACTTCCTATTTTCAAGCTGTAATCTGATGTTCACCCCCATCATGATATAATCTGATGTTTATCTGCAATTTAGATAATATCTATGTACATAAAATGCCATCTTTTCATTAAAATACCATTTTCATACATAAAGGTGCATCCTTTGCACCTAAATCTTATTTTCATGCATTAAAATCATTCTTTTTGCACTAAAAATTGCATCCTTTGCATTCAAAATCCCTTTTCACAAAAGATGCATCCTTTGCACCCAAAAACTCATTTCCATACATAAAAATGCATCTTTTGCTTTCAAAATAACATCTTTGTGCATCATTTGTACCTCAAATGCTATTTTTCCCATAAGATTGCATCCTTTGCATAAAAATCTTTTCTTTGCACAAAAAGCATCCCTTGCAACCAAAAGACATTCTTTACACCAAAAATGTCATCTTTTCACTAAAAGTATCATTTTCTTTATCATGCATTCCCCCATGTCCCCATTAGTAACCTTGGAACGGACCGGTGTAAAAGATCCTATCTTTACATCGTTCCTTCCATAAAGGTTTCATAATCTCTTTAGAAAGGGACACCTTTGAACCCTATATCTCTGATTATCACTTAAGATGAGTATGAAGCATCTATACGAGCTCGACCATCTTAAAGTGTAGGATTGATGGGCTAAGGACCCTCCTTTTCTAAAGAACCTCATTTTTGACTATGAAGAGAGTCATTCTCTCGATCACGCAAGTCCCAAGGTCCAAAAATGCGATGATCACAAGTCTAAGATGAGGACGGGATCATAATCCCGAATACATAAAATCCAAGAAATCCCGAGCGACAACCAACAAATGGTTTGTACATCCGGAAGACGACTTGGGACATTCCCTCCCCTTTATTTTCAAACACATGCACACAAGAAAGCACGCAAGCAAGCACGATTAATGAAATCTTGGGAGACTTGCCCCGGCAAGGCACCTTGGGTGAACGACGATCCGTTCTTCCCAAGGGGTAACTTAACCTCCGAACCCATAAAACCTTTTTTTCAAAGTTTTGAGGTAATCAAAATGGCGTGGCGACTCCGTTTTTCAAATTAAACCGAATGTCTTCAAACTCGCGTGAATCCAACAAACACAAAATTTTGGGCACACATTCACAGGATCGCCTAGGGAAGGACCAGGTTCGATCAAAATTGCTTCGAGAGGACTTCGGAGCGCCTCGGGAGGGGTTTGGAGCACCTCGGGAAGGCTTGGGAGGCCTCAGAAAGGATCGAAAGAGGTCGGGATGCCTTTAGAAAGTTGCCTGAAGGCTGGGGGAGAGAGGAGAGAGTTGAGGTGTGAATGAAATGAGAGGGGGAGCCTTCTATTTATAGGCCTCAAAAAACTGCAATATGGTCCGTACGGACCTTTGTGTCATTACCAGTTTTTGGGTTTCCTGGATTTCAGGGAATATTGTGGACTTTGTGGGGATTTTGCAATCATTTTGGCGTGTTGGCATAAGGGTTCGTACGGACCATTCTTACTTTGCAAAGTGGTCCATACGGACCATTGTGTCAACTGGCCATATTTTGTTATTCCTGCAAAGTTCTTGAGTTCCCTTTTATCCCTGAAAGGTCCTCCCTTGGTTTGGATGGTGGTTTTGGACCTTTTGGACGTTACGGGTCTTCGGGATCACGAATGTGTGAGTCCTCGGTGTTTCCCGTATGCTCGGATGGAGAGCGGTCCGGATTGGGGTACTTACAGAAGCCCCTCGACGATGTCACTTATAAAGGAAGTGGGGTCATCGATAAAGATAAGGTCCCGATCTGGATCGATTGTTGGGAGGGAGAAGATGACCATGTCGTTCGGATGGCTGTGGACGTGGTGGTGTCATTAGGTGACCACTTGGGTTGGATGGCTGGACCCTTTAGTAGGATTCCTACATATCTCGAATGGGAATCAAGCCTGATCGTAGTTCATGTGTGAGGTGACCGCTGGGGTCAGGTGCCTGAGGACGTGGTGGTGTCCTGTGGTGACTGGTTGGGTCGAATGTGAGGACATGGAGGTGTCCTGAGGTGATCGCTTCGGTCAGATGGCTGGACCCTTTAGTAGGATTCCTACGTATCCCAAAATGGGAATCAAGCCTGATCGTAGTTCGTGTGTGAGGTGATTTTGAGGGACCTCGACCTGTGGGGAACTATTTGTAGGCATTCGTCCTGAGTTGTAACTATTTGAAGGCATCTAAACCTAATTTGTGACTGTTTGAAGGCGTCTAAACCTAAGTGTGACTATTTGAAGACGTCTAAACCTAGTTATGACTATTTGAAGGCGTTTAAACCTAAGTGAGAGCAATTCGGAGGTATCTCGGCCTGAGTGTGACTATTTGAAGGCATCGAAACCTAAGTATGACTATTTGAAGGCATCTAAACCTAGTTGTGACTGTTTGAAGGCGTCTAAACCTAAGTGAGAGCAATTCGGAGGTGTCTAGGCCTGAGTGTGACTATTTGAAGGCGTCTAAACCTAGGTGTGACTGTTTGAAGGCGTCTAAACCTAAGTGTGACTGTTTGAAGGCGTCTATACCTAAGTTGAGGCTTAGTTCAGGAGTATGAGCCTAAGCTGAGACTTAGTTCAGGAGTATGAACCTAAGTTGAGACTTAGTTTAGTAGTATGACCCTAAGTTGAGGCTTTGTTCAGGAGAATGAACCTAAGTTGAGACTTAGTTCAGGAGTATGACCCTAAGGTGAGACTTAGTTCATGAGTATGACCCTAAGTTGGGGCTTAGTTTAGGAGTATGAACCTAATTTGAGGCTTAGTTCAGGAGTATGAACATAAGTTGGGGCTTATTTCAGGAGTATGGACCTAAATTGGGACTTAGTTCAGGAGTATGACCCTAAATTGAGGCTTAGTTCAGGAGTATGAACCTAAATTGAGACTTAGTTTAGGAGTATGACCTAAGTTGAGGTTTAGTTCAGGAGTATGAACCTAAATTGAGACTTAGTTCAGGAGTACGACTGTTTCACCCCAACAAATCACTTTACATGTTCTACATCTTGGTAATCCGCCTTGAGGTAACGTCTTAACTTACATCTTGGACTAACGACTTGAAACTGTTTGTTGTATATTTCCTATTTTTCAGGAACATAATTATGAATAAATATTCTACTCATATGACCGTTTGGACTTGGTCAAACGACTACATCACAACTTTATTTATCAACCAAAGGGATAACGGCTGATCCTCATCAACGAATTGCGAGATTCTAGGCAAAATATCAGCATGACATTCAAGTTGTTATTTTCAGTTACAATCATGTATATATATATTACCTCTAGAACGCAAATGTATTCACGTTACACACTCTCGCTTATTCTTGTTCTGCACTTTGTACCCACAAACTACTCAAATTAATAATACTTTTTTGGTTTAGGTAGGCTTTTCCAAAAGCCTCCCGAGGTTTTTCCCTGCGAACATTTGTTCAAAGGTTTTCGAACATTTGTTCAAAGGTTTTCCTCGTTACATCCTCGTGTTCATCTTGGCTTGTGAATTATATTCCATTTGTGCCTAAACATCCTTGATAGATAAATTTAATTGTTGAAATTTGTCAAAATAATTTGGCGCCGTCTGTGGGAACTTTGGTTTTTTAGATTCCAATCAAGATGAGCAATCCGACTTCACCAATGTCTACCCCCATCATTGCGACTGGGGAAAGAACCAATACGTCAAGCTTGACTGTGACGTTCAGCATGCATTCACCTGTTGGCTCTGGCGCTGTCACATCTCAAAACCAAGGGCTCAGTCTGGGTGGATCTTCATCCATGACGCTGTCGGGAATTTCTCTAGAAGTTGTAACTGCCATGACGAATATGATGCAACAGTTGAAGGACCAGCTCGATGGACAACAACATACCAATCAGACAATCTTCACTCACCTCGACAGACTGCAGCGTGATTTTTCATCTTCAGGGCGCAGCATTCCAATTGTCAGTACGCCAGAGGCCTCACCTTTGCAGCCTAGGACTCTTTTCTCAGATGCTGGGATAAGTGTGCAGGGTGGTCAAGGCAACATGTCCACGATCAGCACTGTTCAAACGGGAAGCACCACCGTTATGTCCAACCCGGTGCCGCTGTCAACATGTTTTACTTTTGCAACCCCACCTCCTGTGGGGAAAACAGGGAGTTTTACCACGTTCAATACTCCTTTCAATCCCTTTGTTGTCACTAACCCTGCTGTAGATACCGCCCTTGCAAGGGAAGTGCAATAGATCAAGGACATCCTCTAGAAGGTTCCAGGAGTCACCTTGCCCTTCAACCAGGCATCTCCAACCAACCATCATGATTCACGTTTTGTTCCCGCCATAGCCGGGGTGGAGATCCCTAAGAGATTTTAAGTACCTCCCATGAAGCAATATAATGGTACAATGGACCCTGTGGAGCATATAGCCCTGTACCAAGAGAAGATGGACATCATCAGCATTCCCCCGCATCTTAAAGAAGTTTGCTTGTGCAGAGGATTTGGGTCCACCTTATCTGGTCCCGCCTTGATGTGGCTTACTAATCAGCCTATAAATTCCATCTCATCTTACTCTCAATTAATTAACATGTTCCTTAATCAATTCTCTTGCAATCGTGTGTTTGAAAAATTAACAAGTGACCATTACAGGATTGTGCAACAGCCTGACGAAACCTTAAAAGATTACGTGTTCAGGTTCAACAAGGAGGCTGTAAGCATTCCTCATATTGACGTGTCGACTACAACAGAAGCTTTCAGGATGGGCCTGAAGAGAGAATCACCGTTCTACCAAGATCTTGTCATGTTCCCGTCTAGAAGCTTAGAAGAAGCCAGGACGAGGTCCGTTCGTTTCATCAGGCTGGAAGAAGATAAGATGATTCATGGCAAGGCGTCAAAGAAGACGTCAACATATGAAAATCTTGATAGAAAGGCGAACTCCTCTCATTATCGATCTAATAGGGGAAAACCCTACTCTAAAACTGAATCTTCTAAAATTAATGTTGTAGAGGATGATGGTGTAGAAGACGATACAGCCTACCCTAGGATTAGTGACTATTGTTTTTCTGTTGACATTTCAGGACTTCTACATGCAATGGACAACTTAGGAAGCAAGGCGAGATGGCCAAAGGCAGCTGATAGAACATCACCTTGGAAGGACAAATCCAAATGGTGCGGTTACCATGAAGATTTTGGCCACACTACCGAAAACTGCATCGCCTTGAGGAAAAAGACCAGTCACTTACTCTCAAAGGGCCTCCTCAAAGATCTTCTTGGGAAAAGAAAGGGACGGACCGAGGTGAAAGAAGCCATAGCCGAGGCTCCATCTTCACCCCCTCCTGCAACTAAGGTGATCAATTTTATCACAGGTGGTTCAGACATTTGTGGCACCACGTATTCCGCAGCGAAACGTCATGCCAAAGATTCCAAAGAAGA